>JAUTXW010003935.1:0-65932 GCA_030620095.1 Kuschelorhynchus macadamiae
AGAAAAGGGTTTTCATCAAATTCCAATATTTCTTTAGCTGCAGAAAACGCCAAGGCATAGTTTAAGTCATGTGTTTGATTGGTCACATGACCCGCTGGAGTCTATGAAAGCAATTTAGTTTGAAAATTCTTCAGTCACTGTTCGTTGCATAATTTGAGTAACAATAACTATTAAAGATTTCAAGTAAAACTACTTTAACACCAGCTTTCTCGAATTCTCCAATTTTTGAACGCAGTATCTGTAGAACGCTACTTTCTTCGCGACCTTCGTGTTTTGACTTCTGCCATCACTTGCCTTTGCGTCGGATTAATTTGCGCACTGGCTAGCAAAGGTAAAATATTGTGTTCCTGGCTCTCCAGTATTTTTATCTCGTGATATGCTTTAAATGATGAACGTGTCATTCCTAATTTAAAATATGAATTAAATGTCTCTATGGTGTTATTGTTCATTATTAAATAGCTATAAGCTTGTGCAACGTGGACTTTATGAGAATGAGAGAAATTAATATTTCTAACTACATTTTTTCTCTCCTTTAAGAAGCGATCGTTCCTGATTGTGTTACGATTATTTTTTTTAGATTTAAAATCAATGGTCGCCCCACATTTCTGTTCCTCAGAATGTTTTCCGTCTACTAGTATATATTTCAAAGCGACTGTAAATTGATCATTAATTTCCACTTTTATAGTTTTGATATGAAAGTCTATGCATAATTTCTCCAGTATATCAGTTACGGATTTTTCAGCCATTTTGTAACATATTTGTATAGAAATATAGAAAATATAGCAATCGCATAATATCTTTTAATACAATTAACTTACCATATATATCACGAACAATACGGTAGAGAAACTATGATCACAATAACAGAATAACAAAAACGTTTCAATATTTTTTCGTGCACCCCAACGAAATCTAATAAACAACTACGCATTTTAGCTCCAAGAGTGAAACTGTCGCCTCAAGTGGTGCTGAGTCGTGCGTTGTACCGCACAGGAATTTGTCTTAATGCTACGGGCAATTATCCGCGCCATTCTCCTAACTTATGCAACGCGTTTCTATGGCTCTACTGTACAGGATAATGGATTTACGCGTACTGGTGAAGTCAGAAACACGTGTTAGCCAAATGCCATTGATTTAGCGGTCATCCCAAAGAATCCATTTTCTACTATATACTAGTTTGATTTACTACTCTTGGGGTATGAGTTTCGCCACAGGTCGCTATATGCAGCTCCGTCGTAAATAGAGTATCAAGTCCGGCGAAGATTTCGGATGTTCTCTTAGTAATCACAAATGTCGGTTTTGCTGCTGTTGGTGACTCTGGTATCGTTTTGTGTATTCATTTTGTTGCTAGTTGTACTCGTCTTTCAACTACCCAGCTAGCACTAAAGTAGCTACAACTGTTTCCATTACTACTCTTTAGGAGTTTTTACTTATTTATGACTAATAATCCTACTATATATCAACAAACACTTTGGGTTACACGTTTTTAAGTATTATACATGTAGAGTAAATATATAATAACTACTGCCAAGCAACTAGTTAAGGAATTGACTCCAAGGATGTCATTTATTTTCCGTAATATCATAGTAATTATTCAAAGTTACTATTTCTAATCTCTTTACTAAATTACCACAGTACCTTCTTGAACTTTGCAGAAACTACTCCATTACATTCAAATGTACTCATATAATGAATAATACATTATATGAGTACATTTGAATAAAGTAAAATGAGTCGTTTCAGAGTAGAAAAAGTTATCGTCTACTGCTACTTTAAATTGGCTATTACCAGTCGTTATTCTTCTGTTGCAACCTAGAAGTAAGAATTACAGTAATTATTTGCTACAAGTAGTGTATTACCTCTTGTACTTGAGGTTCCGGAGATAGGGGGCGCTGGTACGAGATTCGGTCGGTGATTGTATAAGGACAGTGGCAACAATAGAGTAACCAGTTTTTGATTGGCCGTCGCCCATATTGCTGCTAAAATCGTTTTGTTTGCCTACGTGGGTTTCTTATGTGGTTTCTTGTTTGGGTGTCTTTTTTTATTAGCTATTGTGATTATTGAAGTGAATATTGATACAAACAATAAGTTCTGAACCATTGGCCATATAGAGAAATGTGTTTGTGCAGAATTTGTAAATTACTATGACCGTAAATATCTTAAGTTTAAGTTTATTCCAAGAAAAGTTATGAACACTCGTAAGTCCGTCGTCACAAAAGGCCAAGTGGGGTACAAATGCACATACATTTTAGGCGGTTTGAAGTTATATTTTGTGTGCTTATTTTTTATTGATGTAAAAAATTAAATTTACTGTTTGAAATTTTATTTATTACTAAAATATATATGTACATAATAAACAATACATTTTTTATTGTTTACATTTTTTACATATAATGTTTTTTGCTGAGTGGCCTGGACCAACAAACTGACTACATTTGACACATTTAACACGAGATTTTCGGTCCGCGCTTCTATCACATAAATGGCAACGTCCTTGGTCTTGTTCGGGAACGTTTTGACAACCCCTTTCAGCTAATTCAGGAAATACTTTCTTCATTTGTTCTTTTATAGAGGAATACAAACTGGTAGATTTCTCGAAGCGATTATACACATGCTTCTTCATAAGTTCCTAGTTCCAGTAAAAATTTTCTTCTCGCATCTAGACAACTTTCATATATTCTAGATGCAACAGCTTTATTTACAAGATTTTATAAGCATATTTGTTCCCGCTATGTCAAGCATATGATAAAAAACAACTACTGGCCACCTATTACTTTTTCTTCGAGAAGTGTATTGACCAGCCAGTTTATCGACTACATCTACAGCTGCTTTTGTTTTATTATAATGTAAAATTATATCAGGCTTGAAAGCATCTTCTTCACCACTAACTTTATGGTCATAATGTTCACTGGACAACAGAAGAACTGCTCGATTTTTTTTCGATACATATGAAACGAGTGTCCTGTCTTTTCTAAACCCTAAAAAAGAAAAAAAATACCGGTTTATCTTGTGAGGGAAGAAGTTCTTTTGGTATGAATGTTTTATTTTTTCGGAGTGTTTCACAAATCGTAAGCTTCTTTTCCCATAATTTGTCTGCGAGTTGCAGACTTGTAAAGAAGTTATCAACAGTTATTCCATAACCTGGGCCTATTTGAAAAACCATATCCAAACCCGTTCTCTTTGATTGGTTTTTGGTTGTTTTGTTTGCCTGCAACAAACCTAGAAGTTTAGATATCTAATAATAGGATCTATATGAGAAAGTACTTACCTAAATAAATTTGCATGTTGAATATATAAAAGGAGTTGCAATCTGCCAAATCCCAGACTTTGATTTCATATTTGGCCGGCTTGGTCTTCATATAGACACGGCAAGGTGCTCGCTCCAGAAATGGGACAAGCTGTTCATCTATGCAAAGGTGACTGCCAGGGTTCATAGCTATTATAAAATTATTTACCATTTTGTTAAATATTTCCATAACTGGAGTGCATTTATCTTGAGCCTTTCTTTCTTCCCTTGTTTGAAAATTATCGAAACGCAAGAATCTCATCAAGAATTTAAATCTGTTTCGAGAGAAACAGGCAGGTACTATTGTTCGACAATAGGCTTGATCACTCTGCCACAGCATATCAATGGGTTCATTATTACTTTGTAGGGCCCCAAAAGGTAGAAGTAATCCAAGTAGAGCTTCAATTTCTACTTGGTTGGTTGGATTAAATGTTTTCTTGCTACATGGATTACTAGAATTCCATACATCATGAAAATATTTAGCTCTTCTATTTCTTTCTAGAACAATGACATTTAGAATATCTGGTGAAAAAAATAAAAGAAATGCGTCTCTAATTTCAGTGACCCCATAACTATATTTTGTGAGACCTGAAGCTTTCGTAATTATATTTCCAGCAGAAGTTCTCCGTATTGTATTCATAGGAACTTTAGACCATACCAAACCGTCTTAGAAGTGTAATGGGGAAACTCACATAACTGAACCCCTTCTTGTGTGTTTTCGGTCTGCTTTTCTGGTTGTTCAGGACCTACAATTTCATCATCCAATTCTTGAGCCTCGGAAATGTAATCATCGTACTTGCTTCAGCCTGGACTAATAACCTCTCATATTTTGGATCATCATTTTCCATCAAATAAAGCAATTCGTCGTCTGTTAGTTTATTGTTATCTCTAAATTGTGGCTTATGATTTATTTTACATGAAAGAATAAAAACAACTTACTGCACTCATACACAAAATCAATCTGAACGGTAAACAGTGCACCGAGGTTTATTTCATATTATGTCTACGGGACTTACAATCGACCAAGCAACACACGGTATTCAGTAATGCGCGAAGGCGACTCAGAGACATATGGTCAACTGCAAAAGACGCACATGCGTACAGTCTCACGTTAGTGTACGTGATCTATACGAGAGCTTCTCAAAATGTATCGCAAATATAAAAACTTCAAAATTTGCACTCCGGCCACGTTTTTTGCTATAATTTTTGAAAAAAAAACTAAAATTGAAAAATAGTAACATTTGCTGTTTAAGGATATATTTGCCCATAGCTACTAAGAAGGGAGTGTTGATTACTTAGTTGTTTTGAATTATGCAAACAAAATTTGAGATATGGGGTGCATTGGCACCCCGCTTGGCCTTACGAGTGATAAAAATTGCACATTATTATATTTTGATTATATTTTCCCGTAAAAGGAAATATTGTTTTATGTCTTAGTGTATGTTTTACTTCATTTAGTACCTAAATTTGAGGTAGAAGCTCTCAAAGATTAGCATAAAGAAACTTTATTTTGTTGGCCTTCTTCAGTACATATTACATTCTAAATTCACTTGGCAGACAATTCTCATTAATCCCTTGCACAAATATTTTTATGTTTTAAGGATCTAAATGAAAAAGTTAGTTTGCACTAGATAGTTCGAATAAATTATTAGTAAAACATTAACTTAACCCAATATTTACAACAGACGCTGACAGAGGTTGTCAATGTAAAGGCGAGAAATTTAAATCGATTTTTTTTTCTGGGTCATATTACTCTTTGTAAACTGAAATAATACTTTCATTAATTAACCTTTTAGCTGATCCAATTTTCTTATATTAATGTGCTAAAATAGATTAATTTAGTTATATTTGAGAAAAACTAACGATAATATGTATGCGCCCATTTAAACCTTTAGAAAAAAAAGTAGCTTTCCTCATTCATCCACATTCTATAGAAACTTAAAAATATCACAACCTAGTTATGTTATACCTAAACAAAACAAACTAAAGCGGTATTTTAAGAAAACGAAAAATAAAAACCAAACAAAGGGTAATGGTTGACAGAATTATAGAAGTGACTTAAGTACCACACCTCTCCGCATGGTACAACACAACGCATAAAATTTTAAAGAACCGGTGGAATGTTCGCAAAACTTAAACGCTTGGTAATAATATATAGTATCGGATTAATGGGAAATTTGTAGATAATTAGTAGACTTCAAAGTAATTGGGCATAAGTGACAGTTGCGTATTTAAAGAATCCAAAACTATAAAAGCGTATGGGGGCAGTAAAGGCTCTTGAGGTTAAATAATGTTTTCAGTAAAGAAGTGCAGCTAACTTAAAAGTAAAAGTCCAATAGAACGCCATTGTTTATTTTCATCTCCCCTATAAATATTAAGCTATGACGTGTATTTCTGTGGGTATAAAGATTAAAAATGCTTACAAATTAAACATCACCTTAAAGAATGAATCACTCTTTATAATAAGATATATAACGAAAATTACTATTTAAACAAAAGTCCAAAATACATTTAATCAATTGGACAATATATTTGACCAAAATCTATTAAAAATTCAAGAACTTTAAAGGCGCGTAATGTTTTTACGACTATCATCATATACGCTCTAATTTTAGGTCCTTAGCGTAGCTAGAAAACTAAGTGAAACGCATGTTTCTTACCTCAAATACCAACAACGTATTTTATACGCTCTACACCATATTCCCAATTTGAGTGATTGTAGTCGCCATAACTGTTTCGTTTGTATTAAAACGAACCATACATATTTTTCAAACGAATTAAATAAAGACAAAAATAAGGAAGTGACGAATAGGGTGAATTATTACTATTCGGCTACTTAAACGGAACTACACAATTCCGTACTTTCTACGTAAAAGTAAGGGTCACAGTTACATGTTATTCATGAAATAGTTACTCTAAAATTGTTTCCCATTTTGGTAATGACACGTAGTCTCAGCCTAAACAGAACGTGGCGACCCCAAGTTCCCGTTACTTCAATGAAAATACTTGTGATAACAATGACGTATTCATGACTAAATGTGCTACTTGGGCAGTTGTACTGATGAAGACTTTTTTTCTTTTGCCATCTTATATTGATACCAAAATATTACCAGTTCATGTAACACTCGATTTTTTTACAAAATTTCCGGTAAATTAGTTTTTTTAGTAATATTTTTTTAACGTTTCACTAGGCCGCCATCTTGTTTCGGCATATTGGATTTCAATCAAAATATTTCCAGGTCCCCATATGAGCCTTAATTTTTGTTCAAAATTTGAAGCCAATCTGATGAGTAGTTTTTAAGCTATGCCGCGAACTCACAGGCAAACCGACAGGTGGACCCATCCAACTGATAAAATATATTTTTTTGGCATCTAGGGACGCTAAAACACAAAGATATGTAAAACCTGCTAGCATATTTTTTTGTGATTACAAAAATTTTATTTGGCCGCCATTTTGTTCCACCATTGAATTAGTGCTATAGTTTTACTAATTCATCTCTATAATACAATTAGTTATGGCACACAATTTGAAATCAGTTCATTAAGTAGTTTTCTTAGCATGAATTTCTAAATATTTTATCAAACCGCCGTTTTGTTCACCCATCTTTTATTCATGCCAAAATTTTACCAGTTGATTCTTACAAAATACGATTTTTGTGCTAATTGGATAATTAGTTTTTTAAGTAATACATTTTTTTAACGATTCGTTAGGCCGTCATCTTGTTCCGGCATATTAGATTTTACCAGGTCATCCCGATATAATTTTTTACTAAAATTTGAAGTCAATCAGATGAGTAATTTTTAAGCTATGCCGCAAATTGATAGACAGACAGACAAACCGACAGACGGACCAAAAAAAAAAAAAAATCAGTTCATTAAGTAGTTTTTTCAGGCTGAATGTTAAAATATTTTATTAAACCACCATTTTGTTCCGCCATTTTGGATTCATACCAACATTTTACCAGTTGATTCTTACATAATACTTGATTTTTGTACAAAATTTGAGAAAAATTGAATGAATCGTTTTTTTAGTAATAATTTCTTTAACGTTTCACTAATCCGCCATCTTGTTCAGGCATATTGGATTTTAACCAGGTCATCTCCATATGAGCCTTAATTTTTGACTAAAATTTGAAATCAATCTGATGAATAGTTTTAAAGCTATGCCGCTAAATGACAGACAGACAGACAAACCGACAGACGGACCGACGGACTTAATAAAACATATTTTTTGCAATCTAGGGACGCCAAAACGCGAAGATATGTAAAACCTGAGAGGGTGATTTTTTCAGATTACAAAAATTTTATTTGGCCGCCATTTCGTTCCGCCATCTTGAATTAATACCAGACCTTTACTAGTTCATCTTAATACTGTAATTAGTTATACAACACAATTTGAAATCAGAGCATTAAGTAGTTTTCCAGGCTAAATCTTGAATATTTTATTAACCGCCACTTTGTTCCGCCATCTTGGATTCTTACCCAAATTGTAGCAGTTGATTCCTACATAATACTTGATTTTTGTGCACAATTTGAGATAAATTGGAAAAGCACTTTTTTACTAATAATTTTTTTAACATTTCACAAGGCCGCCGTTTTGTTTTGCCATATTGGATTTTTACCAAGATGTTACCACGTCATCTCCATATGGACCTTAATTTCTGCAGACAGACCGACGGAATCGAGAAGATATGTTTTTCGTCATCTAGAGACCCTGCAACGTAAAGATCTGAAAAAATTTGGGAGGGTGATCTTTTCACAATTACAATACTTCGCTTTTATGAAGGAAGTAATGATAACAATATATTGTACCTTCCTAATCATCTTCAATACAATTCGAATATATGGTCGATGTTTGTGACATCGGTAATTAGGTACACTGCTGGAAATCGCTTGCCTTACGGACAATATATGTTTAGTATTTACTTGGTACACATCTCATTTAATTGTTCTTTACTGCATTACTTATGAAAATTACTGTAATATTCATTAAACCACTTATATTCGTTGTTTTCTTCCATAATATTTAGAAATAGCAGAAAGGAAATACGGTACCGATTTTAATGAAAACAAAACGATTCACAATTCGATGAGTGAAATATATTACATCATGAAATGCCAATTTTTAATAGTCAAATTGTGTGATGCGCAATACGTCGAAGCATTATGAGTTTTTTATAAAGCGACTTGAGAGATTCTGTAGGCGCTTACTTATACCTACCCAATATGCCAACATTTGAGTTCAAGTTTATTTTTAATCGGAGATATTAGGGATACAAAGTCGGTTAAACTAACGGAAAGTAGCGCATGCATACAGTTTGTTACAAATTCGAGGTAAGAGCATTGGAAACGGTGATATTAATTTTACTTTTTATTTCAGTCCACTTAGTTGTCCCACAATTTGTGTTAACACCGTTTTAGCAATTAGAGTTGATATAATCGTATTGTGACAAAAGTAATCTATGGGTGGTCAATCTACACTCTCCCTCAAAAAGTTTGGCCAAATAGAAAATTATGTTGGTTGCCAAAGAAAAAAATTATATTTTTCTCATTAATATTTTTTAAATATTTTACAAACGATAATGATTATGAAAAAATCGTTTGTTGATTCATTAAAGAAGTAATTTACAATAAATTAACAAAAGTACAATTTTTTTTAATATCACACATAGCAAAAACATATTCCATTATACCTGTCGAGAGACCGTGCAAATATTCCAAGGTCACCCCTCATTAAATACCTTACTTGGTAAATATCTTGTCTCTTGTTCTAATTCGCAGAGTGTTTGCATGCTGTTTCTTTTATATGCTGTTATAAAAGCTTGAAAACGCTGTAAAGATGTCACAACTTACTCGAAATTTTTTGCGTATGTTTCCGCAAAAGCTACGCTGAAAAACATATTTTCTCGATTCCGTCGGTCTGTCTGCAGAAATTAAGGGCCATATGGAGATGACGTGGTAACATCTTGGTAAAAATCCAATACGGCAAAACAAAACGGCGGCCTTGTCGAATGTTAAAAAAATTATTACCAAAAATGTGCTTTTTCAATTTATCATAAATTGTGCGCGACAATCAAGTATTATGTAGGAATCAACTGGTAAAATTAGGGTAAGAATCCAAGATGGCGGAAAAAAATGGCGGCTTCAAATATTTAAGATTCAGCCTGGAAAACTACTTAATGCTCTGATTTCAAATTGTGTGGTATAACTAATTACAGTATAGAGATGAACTAGTAAAAGTGTGGTATTAATTCAAGATGGCAGAACGAAATGGCGGCCAAATAATATTTTTGTAATCTGAAAAAAATCACTTTCTCAGGTTTTACATATCTTCGCGTTTTGGCGAATATATAAATTTACAGGGCGTCCGGGAAAATGTGGGAGGTCTCCCGCAAATAAGAAGATCACGTTTGATTGTTGAGTTTAATCTCTTTTTAACCAAAATAATGCGTTTTACTTTTTAATTCGATTTCTGCGGTCTAGGGTGAAAATGCAAAAAGTAATAGAGACTCTATTCGGACGCGAGAAAGAAAGCTTCGAAAATGCCAAATGTGATTTTGGCGAAACGTCAGCAAAACTGTTATTTTCAAAACGAGAGTAGTGAACGGATGTACACCCGCAATGAAAACACATTGCATTTTTCCATCCGTGAAGGACTAAGAATCAACAAGTATATATATATATATATATATATATATATATATATATATATATATATATACATACTGCCCTCATAAAAAAGAACGCGGTATGTCAAAGAAACATAAAACTTAGAAAACACGATTTTTGTGTTTTCTCTCAACCTTTACTTATGTGTTATAAAAGTTTTTGTCTGATAGTAGTTTATTACTTAAATAGCTAAAATATGAAAAAATACTGTATTTTTCTCAAGATTCCACATACCGCAAAATTATTTGTTAAATTATAGTAAGATTTTAAGGATAAACGCGGTAAGTTTTGGTTTCCTATTTTACCGCGTTTATCCTTTTGGACGGACGGTTATAATTTAGTGTATTTTACAGTAGTATATGCATTAAATTAAAATGTTTAAATGGACATAAATATATTAACCGAGTTTAAAAGAAAAAATTTAAAAAAAAATAATTTGAAAAAGTTTTATAACATTATTAATACAAACATTTTTTAATAATATTACATAGTTAAAGATTTATTAGTGTTCGCATTCGGGCAGATTTTTCCAAAATATTTGCCTGTTTTTTGGTATGATACCATTTAACAACTTTAGCAGGTCATCTTTCTTAGTTTTGGGAAAACCTAGTGGTTCAAAAAGGCGGGTTAATGGGATAATTAGACCAGATTTTTTCATTGCCTTTATAAACAAAAAATCCAGGGTTTTGAATTCTTCATTTGGATCAAACGAGTTTTTGTATTTTAGGACAAATGATCCACGGCTTGCTTTTAGCTATTTTATATTTGCCACAAGCGGTAGGTTGCTGTCCTGTTTTACTTTTTGTTTAAATGTTAAATCTTTCCATAAATAAAAATCAGTAAAATTCACAATTTTAACTTCTGGTTTGTTTTTCATTCTACGGGCACTAACTGCTTTGACAAAATCATCAAAGTCATATATTTTCCCTTGTCTCTTTAAGGATAGTTCTATTTGGTGATGGAAGCTATCACCGGACCTAAAACTGTGACCGGGCTCAAAATAGTTCACCAGAATTTCACTGGCTGATATGCCTGGAGAATTAATTATTCTAACCAAAAACGTCATAAAACCCAAAATTCTTGTTCTGACGTCAACAATTATCTAACCAAAATACGAGGCAATTAACATCTCTTTGACTTAACATAAAAGCAAAAAAAGCACTAATTATATCTTCCTTATTTCGTCCGGAAGTGGATTCATTTCAGAGGGCTGCAAATGGTGGTAGTCTCTTTGTACAGCCAAGAGCAACAAAACTTTCCTTGTATATTTACTAAACCAAATGTTTTAATTAAAAAAATGAAAAAACTTCCAAAATATTTGTTGGGTATTAAGATTTTAATATTTTATTATAAATATTGAATAAAAATCTGAGGCTGTTTAGGCTAACCTTATTATTGTAACTATATTTACTAAACCAAACCTAGTTTAACCTAACTTCTTCTATTTTAACCCAAATATTGTTAGTTTAGAGCCAAGGCAGGCCGAAGCAAACCTTAGCTAATAACAATATTAAACGTATATTACGTATATATACCTAACTTAAGTAAATAAAATAAATAATTTAAAATATTGTCGTCATCATACTATTGAATTAATCAAAACTACCAGCATTTTATACGTTAAAAAATAATTCCAAAAGAATCTTCCTTCTCTGTTAAAATTATACACATCATTTACCTTCTTTTTTTTAGGTGTTTCTGCAGTTTTCTATACTAATATTATCTAAGTCTCTCTCTTCATCATCGTTAAAGTTAGTAAAGAAAGATAGGATGACAAACAACGACCCTACTGATTGACAGATGTACGTTTTACTAAATATGAAAATTGTTTAAAATAATTGATCATAATAATGTAGTCATGGCACCAACAGATTCTTGTTAAGAATAACAAAAAAATAAGTTTACATAAATATTTTTATATTTTTTAAATATCTACAGAAAATCGTATAATTACCAAATTTTGTACAAATTAAAAAAAATAGGTGTAAAAAATTAAATATATTTTATCTATATAGTTTCCAAATATTAAAACAATGATTAAATTAATACCATCGCTGTGACATCCATTTATATTTAATATACATTTGCTCAAAAGCTACCTTGAAACATCCGCACAAATTTCGAGTAAGTTGTGACGTCCCTACAGCGTTGCCGAGCTTTTATAACAGCATATTAACTCTGCGAATCAGAAAAAGAGACAAGATATTTACCAAGTGAGGTATCTAATGAGGTCACCCCTTAGAATATTTGCACGGTCTCTCGACAGATGTAATGGAATATGTTTTTGCTGTGTGTGATATTAAAAAAATGTGTACTTTTGTTAATGTAAATTACCTCCTTAATCAATCAACTAACGAATTTTTCATAATCATTATAATTTATAAAAATAAAATATTTAAAAATATTTATGATAAAAATATAATTCTTTTCTGTGACAACCAACATAATTTTCTATTTGGCCGGACTTTTTGACGAACAGTGTAGATTGATCACCCTTAGATTACCGATGTCACAAACATCGACCATGTATTAGAATTGTATTTAAGATAATTAGGAAGATACAATATAATATTATGACTACTTCCCTCATAAAAGGGAAGTATTGAAATCGTGAAAAAATCACCACACCCCAGATTTTTTCAGATCATTAAGTTTCAGAGCCCCTAGACAACGAAAAACATATTTTTTCGATTCCGTCGGTCTGTCTGTCAAAAATTAAGGGTCATATGGAGATGACCTGGTAACATTTTGGTAAAAATCCAATATGGCAAAACAAAATGGCAGCCGAGTTAAATGTTAAAGAAATTATTACTGAAAAAATGCTTTTCCAATTTATCTCAAATTGTGAACAAAAATCAAATATTAATTTAAATTAAACATTTAGCCAGAAAAATCTACTTAATAAACTGTTTTAAAATTGTGTGCCATAACTAATTGTAGTATAGAGATGCACTAGTAAAACTGTATTAATTAAAGATTAATAAATCACGCTAGCCGGTTTTACATATCTATGTTTTATCAATTTGGTGCGTCCACTTGTCGGCTTGTCTGGGTGTTCACGGCATAGCTTAAAAACTACTCATCAGATTGACTTCAAATTTTGGACAAAAATTAAAGCTTATATGGAGACGACCTGGAAATATTTTGATTAAAATCCAATGTCAGAACAAGATGGCCTAGTGAAACGTTAAGAAATTATTACTAAAAAAACTAATTTACCTCAAATTTTGTAGTCCTATCAACAGTGTAGTCCTGGTTATTTGGGTACAAAAATAGGTAAAACCATTTTAACAGAACTGTCCTCGTAATAAAGAAAATAGGCACATATTGATATTTATACAGTGTGTTATCTTACTGCCAAATAACTATATAGATATATCTTAGTCTTATCGAGAAATTCGTCATTTCGCGAAGAGCTTAGTCAGTGCGTTAAGCATCGGCATATTGAGTGAAAACATAAAGTTGCATCGTCTGGCTGGGCTCACCTAAAAAGTCCAAACCGTTTTCACGTATTATGTATTACACAATCCGCCTAAATTAAAGACTTGCGGGTTCATGGAGTGCCCAAGAAAAAGGGCATTTTGTGTTTAAATGATATAAATTGTGGTTCAACAGTGAGTTCAAATCCAATAGCTCGGTTATTGTGAGAATTAAAAAAAAGTTGTACGAAACTTGTAAGGACTGCTGAATGATCTATAACCTAAAATTATTTTCGATTATGCAGGGTTGGGGATACGTTTGCCATAAACGTAATTTACATTCTTTTAAATGGAACACGCTATATATTGTTTTATTTTTAGATTTCTCCCTTTTTGACCATTCACCCAATATAGGGTTTGTAGGGACTAATACATAGTCATTCAAGATTTATGGCCTTTTTCGATATTATAAGACGTATCTTTGGCGGCTTGTATTTTTTTAATGCGTTAGCATAAATGATTTTAGCATGGTAAAAACTTCCAAATGTGGTCTTCTTTTAACTGCGTTTCTTTAGCATTCTTTCATAACGGTATACAGGGTAAATAAAAATCCTAGATGCAAATGTTATCGATTAATTTGAATAGCACGACCTGTAAATTATTATATTTTCAGATTCCTCCATTATTGATTTAGTATAGGGTTTGTGTGATCTATACAGAGTTGTTCAAGATTTATGGCAACTTTTCGAAAACGTGAGAGGTGAACATCTCAATTTATTACAGGAAAATATTGCAAAGTGTTCTTGTTTCAAGACAAAATTTTTTAAAATTTATTCATACTAGCAAGGATGGGTCGAAAAAGCTAAAAATTTCAAAAAATCCAAATTATCACTAATAAAAAAAGATTTTAACTAAAAATTTTGCAAATACAAGTGATAGTATTACATTGATCACTAGATCAATGTAATATCGATCATTTCGTAATATCCACTAGTTTTTATTACTAAATAAAAACTAGTGGATATTACGAAATGATCGAGATAAATTATATGTTAGGAGCAAGTTAATGCAATTGCTAAACAAAAATCTTTTTTGGCATTTTCGCAACTGAAAAAAAATATCCAACTTTAAATTGGGTAAATGATCTCAACATGTAGACAGATTGCTTGTCAACCTAAACACAATGAATGCAATTGTTTGTTAGTCTTGAATATATCACGAAAAGTATCCGAGAAGCGCTTTTGAAAGATGATGCAATGGTTTGATGAGACGGGAAATGTAGAATACACAAAAACTGATCGAGTCAAAACTGTTTTAAACTAGTTAAAATGGACAACTTAACAACTAGTTTAAACTAATTGTTAGGTTGTCCGCCCTAGAGCAATTAGAATGTAAAAATAAAAAAAAATAAAAGAATAAAAAAACAATACTAAGTAATAAAGCGTATAAAACAGTAAAAACTACTTAAGGGAGAAATGCTCGCAAAAAGTGAAAAATCAGCGACAAGGTTTAGTCAAGTTCAAAGTAAGATGAAAAGGTACCTGCGTATTAAAGAAAACTTCCGGCAGGTCCGACCTTTTTTTAAGGTCGGATGTGTTATGTATAGGCAATTTAAATTACATTTGGGTTAAAAATGGGTTCAAAAGGGTTCACGCGCTGCAGAAATACAAAGATATGAGTACGATTTACCGTTTCAAATTTCGCAGTTATGTAGACAAAAGATCAATGGAAGGCGGTAAAGAGCCATTTTGTGGAAAAAAATTTATATGCCACGAAATTTGCGTCAAAAAGTAGTCAAAAAATGGTCGACAATGGACAAATCTACTTCTATCTTATAGATCTAGGTTTAATTTTTTCCTAAAAGTTCGAATTTAGCGCCCAACTAAACATATTTCCCTAATTAAAATACATTGAAGCTAATAAATATCTCTTACAGTTTTAACATAATATTGCAGGGGCGGAAAGCTTGCAAATGATCCATAATACTGCGTGCAGTTCCCCCTTAATTAGATGTCCGAAATACCTACTGTTCTGTTCGACACATATTTGTAGTCGGAGGTATTTGATAGAATAAATTTTTAACAAAGCACCAAAGGAAAAAGTCCATTTTTGTCAAGTAAGGGTATGCAAACGTAAACATTAAATTACTCCAAGAAATTCGTCGGCTCTCTTTTAGAAAGCGGCTGCTGCAGTGTTGTCAATTTTCGGATGGCACAACTAATTATTAATCAAACAAATATATACCAATTTTTTTTATGGATGTCACAAAGTAGTATATCTAAAATTTGTATTGTATATAAAATATACAGAAATTGCCGGACGTATATGTGTATTTTTCTGTATAAAATTTTTACAACACATGCCTTATGACGTCCATTAACAATAAGTTGTACCCACCACGCCCCGATCATCTCAAAAAACCGAAAAAACGCTGTGGCATCCAAATTTGAATGTCGGACCGTCGCATGATGTCACAACGAATGCAAAAATTTGACTGTTGGATGGACAGATAAATTTATATATATATATATATATATATATATATATATATATATATATATATATATATATATATATATATATATATATATATATATATATATATATATATATATATATATATATATATATATATATATATATATATATATATATATATATATATATATACATTAGCGACATGGATGAGGTGTACTTAATTTTTAGTAAAAGTTTATATCATACAGGGCGTAAAAAAGAATTGGGCCTTGAGGGTTAGTCTGACCCCGGAAGTTGTGTGCAGTTGTGGTAGTGATTTAAAAGGTCTTACCTTGTATAAAAAATTATTCAATTATACATAATTGCATCGAGACATTTTTTTGTACAACCCTGGCAAGTTTATTTCCGTTAATATTTCTAAATGGGTTCAAACCTCTTTATCTCAGGATTTATATGGTCGCAGGTGGATCAAATTCATCTTCGTGTGACTCCAGGGGTAGAAATCCAAGATCAAGAGGTCAGGGGATCTTGGAGGCTAAGATATTGCAAAAGCTCTAACATGACCCCAGACAGCATCGAGGAGGAAGGTGAAGACAGATCGCCACAGTCAGAAACTTGTGGAGTGATGGAAATACCTGATAGTAGTTTGTTTTTTCGTGGAAGATCCTATACAACAGCCAACTAACAGGGCAATAAAAAGTGGTGGTTACAGTATCGAACACTCTAATATTAAGAAATCAAGAACTATTAAAAAAGATAACATTCTTGTTATGCATCTAAACGTCCAGGGTCTGTGCAAGAAGACTGACGCACTGAGTATCTTGCTGGAAGAAGGAAAAATAGACATTTTTTGTGTGTGCGAACATTGGCTAAACATCGAACAAGTCAAACTAACAAATATCGAGAATTATCGATTAGTGTCATATTTCTGTAGGCGGGAATATTCCCGCGGGGGCGTTTGTATTTACTATAGGGATGATATTACCGCACGCCAAGTTAACTATATAAAATCTGTAGAAAAAGTCTTTGAAATCTGTATATCAGAGCTTTGTATGAACATTAAAAGAACACGATCCAAACTGTTTATTGTTACTATATATCGTAGCCCAAGCGGAGACTTTGAGAGATTCATCAGCAGCCTTGACCTTTTCTTGCATGACTTCTTTGAAAAGGAAAATTATTATATAATAACTGGGGATTTCAATATTGACTTTCTCACGGATAATAAAAAAGGAAAATTGATCTATTCACCGAGTTTAATATTAAACATTTCATAGAAAAAGCAACTAGAATCACAAGCCACAGTCAAACATGCATTGATAATGTCTTCTCAAACCTAAATATAGAAGTAACTGAAATAGGGGAATCTTTTCTATCAGACCATACTTATCAAATATTCAAAATTAATATGTGTCATGATCAAAACCACCAAATAAGTTCATATAAAAGAAAATTTAATGATTACAATGTTGCAGCTTTCAAGAGGGGCCTCGAGCGAGAGAACTGGTCTGAATTCTTTAAAACAGACGGGATCAACATATGTTTTGAGCTATTCTATGCAACTTTTAAATTTCACTACGACTCAGCCATCCCACTTATAAAAACCAAGGCCAAATCAACAAAGTGGTATACCCCGCAAATAAAGGAAATGCACAGTTTTTTATGTGAAATGGAAAGACTCAAGAAAGTATTGAATGATCCAGAATATGCAAAATGTTACACAACTTTTAAAAAACTTTACAAAGACACCATAAAGAATCATAAAAAAGACATGAATAACAAAAGAATCCTTAATGCCACCAATAAATGCAAAGAAACTAGGAAAATTATAAATGAAAACAGAAAAGACAAACCAATAAAACTTAATATAAAAAACCAACAGGGCGAGAAAATAACAAACTTAAACAATCTAGCCAATTACATCAATGAATACTTTATAAATCTATTGAACACCTCGCAAAAGCCAAATTTCAACAATATAAATATACAAAACCTCCCAAAAACAATATTTCTACGTCCCACAACCCCACACGAAATCATAGATATAATTAACAAAACCAGCTCCAAACCTTCCCCAGGGACTGATGACATAGTGGGCACCATCCTAAGAGAGGGAAGGGAAATTATCGCTGCTCCCCTATCATTTTTAATAAATCTCTCGTTTTCAACGGGTACTTACCCAAACTCCCTAAAAGAATCCAGATGTATACCGATTTTTAAAAATAAAGGTTCCAGAGATAATATAGAAAACTACCGCCCCATATGCATGCAAAATCAGTTTTCTAAAATTTTTGAAGCTGCTTTTAATAACAGACTTGTAGATTTTCTTGAACAACAAAACATATTAAGTAATGTCCAAAATGGGTTCACAAAAAAGAAATCTACCTGTACTGCAATTCTAGAATGTGTTGAATTTATCTATCAATCCTTAAATGAAAGACAATATTCCCTTGGTCTTTTTTACGATCTAAGCCGAGCGTTTGACTCAATTGACCACAACCTTCTTCTAGAAAAACTGTATGGCATAGGTATAAGAGGAAATGCTTATGACTGGGTTTCATCATATCTCTCTGCCCGCACCCAGACTGTCATCATAGAAGGTATAAAATCGAAAACACTTGCATCAAAGCTTGGTGTTCCCCAGGGATCCGTTCTCTCTCCAACGCTCTTCATTGTTTTCATGAACAATCTAACCGATATATGCAAAACTCCTGACAGGACCATTCTATACGCAGATGACACAAACTTTCTTCTAAGGTCAACATCATTAGAGGATCTAACTGAAAAAAGCAATAATGCCTCAGAGGAACTCAACACATGGTGCGGGGACAACGGCTTGATCCTTAATACAGCCAAAACTTATTATATGCGATTTCTCACAAAAAATCAAATAACTCAAGTTTGTCCACTTATAAAAGTGGGAAAAAAGTCAATTGAATCTATTGACAAGATTAACTTCCTAGGCATATAGCACATATAGACTTGGTCTGCTCAAAACTCAGCAGCATGTGCTATCTTATAAGATTTATAAGAGATACTGTCACGCCAGGTGTTCTGAGAATGCTTTACTTTGGATTGGTGGAGTCTGTTCTTAGGTATGGTTTGATATTCTGGGGCTCATCGACTTACTTCAATAAAGCTTTTACTATGCAGAAAAAAGTTGTCAGATGCATAAATAATTCCCACCCACATCAAAGTTGCCGACATATATTCAAGAGAGACAGTATCCTCACCCTACCATGTCTCTACATTTTTAATCTGGTCTGTTATATTAAGGAAAATGAGAATACATTCCTAAAAAACTCAGATGTTCATACTTACTCAGTCCGTGAACGACAAAATATTTATCAGCCATTCTCCAGGTTAAAACTGGGACAAAACTCTCCATCTTATATGGGAATAAAATGTTTCAACAAGCTTAAAAGAACCCATAGCAATACAAAAAATTTTACTAAAGCTGTAAAAAACTATCTGCTGGAAAATGCTTTTTACTCTGTAAGTGAGTTTCTTAATTCTCCGCAATGAGCACTGAACTTTGGGTCGTTTAGCGAAAATAAATCAAATTTATTATTGTATTATTTATGTTATGGTTGTATTTTGTTCTCAAAAGTCAAAGTCAAAATAAGCTGGATTGAAATGATTTGATAGAGTTTGCGATTGTCCGAGCTAAACTGTGTTAGTATCTCCTCGTGATCTTGTAATGTATTATACCGTATTTTATTTTATTACAATTATGTTAGTGCAGTTGTCAATTCTACTTAGTATGTAAGCTTTACTTTATGACTAGTGGGATAAATTAATGTATACTATGTATGTATTAGTTTTGTGCACGAATAATGAAATAAATAAATATCTCTCTCCGTTTAGGTTGTAGTCAAACAAAAATGATTTTATAAGTCGATTTCCTGAAATTGTTAATAACTCATATAGGTGGCCAATTAAATAATGCAGGTTAGATTAAATTACCAATGACCCCATACTAAACGTTACTTCCAAATCTGGTCTGTAGAGACCTATCTCTGCCACTTCGTGAGGGTTTCACAGCCCAATGATGACTATTGTGACTATTAAAAACTCCACAATTCGTAAACCTACTCTCATCGGACCATAAGACATGATTGACAAAATCGAGGTATTTATTACACTTCGTAGTATGCTACTCACAGAAGCGTAATCGTCTTGGAAATTTAGTTACCTCAAGTCCTTAAACTATTATGGGTTTGTATGGATGGTACCTATTATTTTTAACACTCTCTGTATCGTTGATTTTGGCACATACATTTTTGTTCTTCAGTTCTTACCGAGGGTTTTCGTTAATAGCTTGTAAAATGTTTCTGTCGCGATTTTTATTGTCAGTATTGTATCCGCTTCTAGGTTGTTTGAAGGCCCCGAGCTTAAATGTATATATAAGAGGGCTCTCCAGGCACGTTATTGTTTTGGTACATAATAGGTATATCCTTGACATGCCGACGACCCGGTTGAAATATGCACCCACTCTGGACACTGGAGGAAACACACTGTAAGCGCTCGCTGCCGATCGTCACCCAGGTGGGCCTCGATAATCGGGCCTATTTTTGTCGAGGGTTGTGTACATTGGACATTAGTGTATTTGAGGCCCTTTATGCCCGGTTATGTATCGACGCAGGTTTTACTGGCTATGTAGGGTACCGTGCGCCATTTTCTCGAGGTCGGGAAACTGTCCGCCATGGTGGGTTTTGGTAACACCAGCACGATGCCCTAATTTTGCAGCGTTAAAGGCCTCTGGATGGCAGGCACGCAGTGAAGAGATTTGTCCCTACCCCCATAAGGGAGGAGTAATTGTTCTGCGGACATGTTCTCAGTTGAACGTATGAGTCGAAAGTGGATTGGGAAGTCACAATGAATTCAATCGAAAACATAATCGTGGGCGGTTTCTCGACGCGTTTCGGTCCATGACAGTTTCCCCTGGTTCTGAATGGACGGGAGCGTCCTTAAGGTCAAATACCCCGACTTCAACCCGCTGGTTGAAGGGTTGGCCATCATTTCAAAGAGCCGATCTTGAATAGTAGGTTGGTCCGACCGTTTTGCAACGATTTCAGGTGGTGGCCAATATCTGGGTTGGCCCTGACACAGATATTCGTGAGGGGGGCGCAGCACTCAATTTTCGTGCACCACCACATTTGCCGTCTCAGACGAAGGCGTGACCATTCATTTATCCGGCTTAATCTAGCTGGGCTGAGTCCCTAAGGTCTCCGCCCTTGACCCTAAGTTAAAATTAGGGGTGGCCAACCCCTCTGATAGAAGGAAGTGGGTACCGAACTGGAGATCGGTATCCTGGCTAAGTCTATTGTAATCAGGCTTCATTACGTTACGGTACAGCCGATAGTTAAGGGTAAGCCACCCTATATTCATCTACTTCATTTTCGTCTGAAGAGCAGTGATAATTTTTGGACGAGGTGGTCTTCAAAGCGTATTCCTAATACATTTCATTAAATTCGTTATCGGCCCTCCAACAAGGTTCCAACGTCCTCCTTCAAGCTCGACGGCGGGACGCAAGGGTCCTTCCCATCGGACACTGTCCAGGTGTCGGTGGGAGGAATCGTTGTGCCGCGAAGCATACAGGCAATATGTTCACGTTTAATTATACACAAGCGTACAAAAAAGGGCATAATTGCCAAAAGGGCGAACGAAAGAGAAAGATATTTTTTTCCTACTAATTAATTAATAATTGTGAAATCTTAACTTTTAACCTAGTACGAGAAAAAAATAGAAAGTATTATTTGCAGATGCAGACGACCACAGACGTGCTCCCAATTATTTTTACTACCCTAAGTTACGAACTATCCTGTGAGTATGTTGCAGGAGACAGGGTCGGCCAACGAGGAGCCGACACTTTGCCCGTCCGCCGAGAGTGAGCAGCACAAGGGTGAGGGCGAGAGGTGGTGAGCGATGTTCGTCGTCACCTCCACAACACACCAATCGTCAGGTGGTGCAAGAAAGTTGTCTACTCAAGTAAAGCTCAGCTTCAATGTGTAGTTTGGTTTATTCCTCACACAGTCGAGGCAATCAGAAAAAACTATACAAAAAGTTGTTTACAAGTAAACTCAAGGCCGTAATACCAGATGTTTGCGAACACAGGTAGTCACCACGCTAAGTCACATCGAAAAGTGGTGTCTGAAAAATGTGCTTGCCCATTTTGTAGCCTGGCGTGTAGCGTAACATCACCCCCAGCGGATGTGACTTTCCGAGTTAACGAAAGAAAATTTTTCATTCCCAAACTGCTAGTCAGCTTCTAATTGTGACTACTTTAATAATGTGTAGCATAGCGGCTACATAAAAAATGCAAATGCACTTAAAAAAATGGTGTTAGTATTAAAAATGAAAATAGCTTAATGAAATTTCGAAAAGGTTATAATTGGTTATCCTTAAACTAAATTTACAAGAGCTATATATTGCCCGGGAACAATGAGATATTGGATGCCTCACATAGTTTTAGTTGACTACACACGATGGTAGTACAGATTTGTTATGTCATCCTGATTTGATGCAAAAATATAATTTTTTTTATAACATAATATCATAATGGTAAATCATAATTGTTACAATTCATTGTTAAGTTTACACATACCAGTATAAATACATGAAGTAGAAAAAAAGGTACATAGTTATTCACATAAATTGTTCTACGTGACTTGTTAAGAAAAAGATAAAGAGAAAATATTTGCTTGAATTTAGTTGTTTATTATGAATGTTTAGTTGTTCTTCATTTTAGAAAACAAAGTCGTTCATTGATAAAAGATTTCTAAATTAAATTAAATGTGTTTGACAACGTCAGTTTAGTTGATTTGCAGAAATGGATCTTTTAACTGAAACCTAAGGAATTGAAATTTTAATTATATTGGGTTATGAGAATAAAATGCGAGACCTGCAAGATGTTTGTAACATTTATAAATATATTGTCGAAATATTCCCGAACATTCCGAGCAAAATGCCTTGGAGCACCATTCTGCTGAAACCATATGTCATCATTTGGTGCACCATTACCTAAAAAATCAAGTTTAAATACTTAATACAGCAGGTAAAGTAAAGAACTTACGGTTAGTCCGATATAGTAGTTCTGCAATAGCTGGGACAATTCCGGTCCTTAAAAGATTCAAATATCATTCTCCAGTTAATGTGTCTTTACATGACATGATTTCATAAAATTCCAAGCGGATTGTAATCATCACCAGACAGTTCTTGCACCAAAGTTATTTTGTATGGATAAAACTTTTCGGTTTTTAAAAGTGGGTCTACGGACGTGTGTCAGACTTCATTTTTTCTCCCTAATGTTCTTCTTTTAAACTGATTAAAACATTCAGAGCCTTATCACCATGCGCTTTCAGGTCTGCCAAAACGGATAACATCTTTTATCTTTCCAGATTCATTAAATTTCAATTCTTTGGGTTTCAGTTAAGCGATCCATTTTTGAAAATCAACAAAACTGACATTGTCAAACATATCAGGTAACCTTTTGTGTACAGTTATTTTAATAAAAGGTAACACATTAAATTATGGATATTAGACCCTTATTTCCGCAAAACGGTTGACTTTCAAAAAAAGTGTCCTTAATAAGAAGTATTGAGAATTTTACGCAGATTTTAAAAAAGTAATATAATATAGGGTGTTCCCTTAAAAAGAAAGATTTTCTTTTATAAGAGAAAAACGGTAATTTTGGCAGCAATGCGATCCGGCATTATTTCATACCTAAGTGTCATTAAATTCAGGTAGACGGTACCTGATATTTCGCCGTTTCATTACCTTTGTTACACGCTGTATGTACCTCATTTAATATGCCTATTAACCTTTAAGCACAGACGGCAGTTAGACTCCACGAATCTAATTGGCTGCTAATTTTAAATAGTTCTTCTTTTCCACATTCAGCAACTGGTAGCTGAAATTGTACTTAAAAAAATTATTAAATAACCTTACAGAAAATTTTCTTGTTTTTGTAAAATACTAAATTTTTTTTCGCATATTGCAGTCATTTTCCATTCCACAGTTTTAGGTGGCAATCATACGGCAAGAGTCAGTTTGAATCCCGTCTGTGCTTATGTTAAACAAATTCACGTCGGTTGCTAACTGTTAATGTTAATATCTTATCATTATAAAAATACCTAAGGTTTATTAACTTTTAGTTAAAAGAAAAGGCAACTTTTTATATTCTCTATGAATTTATATAAAATAACGCAATTAATGTCTCTTTCATTGCAATCTTAAAAAAAAATGTCAAAATAAACGTGAAACATCGGCTTATTAAAAACAGAGAAGTTGTGTTCTTGTGTATTTTATTTTAAATTAAAATATTTTTTTTTTGCTGAACTAGATGAACCCATATAGTCAAGTAAAATAAAATATTACCTCTTGGGATATACTCTCTTATAAAATGAGAAAAATAAGCACACGTTATTCCTGTTTATTATTTTATTTTTATCTTCAATATTATTATGTAATGCCAAGTTAACATATAAGATCTATTATTTTCCTTAATCATGAAAATGCTAACGATATGTAAATTACTTACGGTATAGGAGACATTATGTAAACACAATGTTACGGAAAGGTAATGGCATCATCTAAGGTCAAATGACCTCCTGGTTACTCGGGTATGACCAAGACTCTTTAATGAATAGTGGTCATGAACGATTGACCACCGAGTTCAGTGGTTTTAAAGATTTGCAGTAAAAGTATGAAAGATAAAATATTGATTATTGAAAGGGAGCTACTGAAGATTGTATGGCATTTCCGCCCTTTTCTTTTTGAACGAAAGTTTATTACAACGGATAATCAACCATTAATAGATATTCTCGATTAATGACCCCGGGAGCAGACTTGCGAGATGGCTTCTAAAATTGGAATCCGGAAATTGTAGGCCAACACTTTTTCTATCTCCTATTTAAAGCCCAAAATTAATTCCGCTCTTCCAAAGCTTATCACATAGAAAATAACTTAACACTGCCTATGCTCGCAACGTTCTCATTTATTTGGCTGACAAATTAATAAAATTTAAAATCTGTCCAAATATTGACATTGAAAACACACTACGCTGACGGAATAACCGATATTTTTGAACATTACCATTCGTGTAAAACCAATTTGCATCGGAGAATAAACGGGACCATAAGAGAAAAATACAATTGGCCCAACCTAACGAAAGATGTGGAAAAATTAATTGAAATTTGCGAAATATGTCAAAAGTTAATAGGCCTAAAAAACCTAAGTATTTCCCTCGTTATAATGGAGACTCCGAAAACCCCATTTGAAAGCATAAACATTGACATCTTTGAAAACCCAACCATCTGTTACGCACTCACGATTCGAGATAAATTTACAAAATACACACAGGTTCACAAAAGAGATGACAAAAAAAATCTACAATTGAATTTTTTTAAACTTTTTCCAACATGGAATATTTTTACAAGATCGCAAGAGCAAAAAGAGAAGAAAAAGCAAATATATCTAGTAACCCTGAATACAATGTTGGTGATAAAGTATATGTTAAAAAGACACAAATGAAATCTAAAACTGAAAACAAATTTAGTGGCCGGTTTGGAAATTACAAAAGTTTTTCAAAATTCCCAACTAAAGTCAGATCGATAGGATAAAAGCCTATTTTAAATAATAGCTTTTCATTACAGATTCCTCGGGCTGCTCTCAGAAGGTCGATCCCAATTTTCCATATACCTATCAACACACTGTAATGAAGTTTCTAATTTTTTTTGAAATAATGTATGCCTCGGACACCGCATTAGACTTGTATCTACGTTATTATTCATTATTAAAAACCGTAAAAATTAAACAAAAAAAAACGTTTGCAACGTGCGGAACAGCCACTTAAATTTCCCTAAATATGTTATAACACGCCGCGCCAGTAATACAGTAGTTTACTGATGTACTGTACTAGTTTAAAAACTCAAATTCGAAAAAACACGAACTTTATTACTAGCACAGCAGTAAAAAGTTTCTCGGCATTACAGGTTCCCATCATAAGTGCTGTACTTGCTGTTCCCATAACTCCTCCGCTCTTGGAAAGAATTCTGGGGTTGGCCTCAGAATTCGGGGATGAATGGCTGGAAATTTCTTCTACCTTGAGTTCTTCAATCTTGGTTTTCTTGCTTCTTTGTTTCTTGTTGCCTTTTTGCCATTAATCTTGAATGCAAGAAATAATATTAGTAAAATAAAAATTAAGGTATGGTCCAGCCACTAATATTTTTAAAATACATCAAACTATTACCAATAAAGTCGATTTCTTGTTTTTCTATTTCTAACGCGCTTTTAATAACACTTATTTCGTTTTGATTAACATTGTCTAATTTAAATGGTTTAAAATCCGTCGCGGTTTTATATACCGGGTGTGTAAAGTCCCTTTTTAGAAGCATAACATTTATGTAGTTACCTTTTTAAATTTTTAAAATTTCGAATAAGAATGTCTTTTATATGCACTTCACAAATAGAGTTTGGTTCTAGTATTTCACTGGTACGTTTTCACTGTTATCGTTACAATTCGAGACAGCTACCGTGTGTCCGGCGGTGAGCGCGATCCATTTATTACTTTCAAGTTCTTGGATTTTGATTTTTTCTATTTTAACAGGAACCAGGATACATTTTTGGAAAACTTGAAAAGCTGCGTCTCGCATAAAGAATCTTCTGTGGTCATTCTCAGGAATGATTTCTTTACATTTTTTATTAAAGAAGATATCATTTTGCTCATTGAATATTAAATATTTAAAATGAGGTGTTATGGTTTTAAAAGAGTTATTATGCAAAATAGGTAAGAGATAAAAAAGAAAAAAAATTATTGTTGTTATTTTCAACTATTAGGATTTCGATATTATTTGATTTTCTTTGCTATAGTTTTTAATTTCCATTATTCTCTCAAAAAAAAAATATTTTTGATTCAAATGGTAATTTATTATATATTAGGTGTTTGGAGATTAATTGAATTTCAATAAAAAGTTCGTTAAGCTCAATTATAGAATTGTGAAATATATTTAGTTTAGAGAAAGTTAGTATTTTCTCTAAGATTAAAGACAATTATCATTTCGGTAAAAAAGTAATTATAGGTTCCTATATCTCTTAGTTCCATTGTATGTAATATTTCTTCGGTTTCGTCTATTCGCTTTTTAAGTACGATTTGCTTTCTTTTAAGTTTTGGAAAGTTTGGATCGATTTTTCAAGTAGTGAAATTTGATCTTTTATAAGAGTTTTAATTTTTATTTGATTATGAGATAAGGTTTCGATAGCTTTATCATATCTTTCTTCATCATTTTGGTATAAATACCAGTTATTCATTTACTTATTGAACCTAGACCTCCTTTTTATCTGTTATTAAATGAATTATTTAATTAGTTTATTTGGAATATGATTTTATTTTCATAAGATTGGGCCAAGTTGTATAGATTAATAAAATTGTTTTATAACTGTTAGTTTTTTTCTAAAATGCATTTCTAATACGTGAAGTGCGTGATATTGTCTTATTAAGTTGGAAATGTCAAAGATGTACGTATAAATGACCAGGAGTTTGCTTAATTTCCGGGCTTGGATAATTTTGTTGGGAGATAGCTCTGAGTCTTTCTTCTCTTTCATGTTAGGGAATTTTATATATTCTGGGTCCCTAAAAGCCCCGGTGAAGAGTCTGATATGTATTATTTCTTTTTTATTTGGATTCCTCTTTTGACTTATTTCACGCGATTTCGTTCTAATAGTTCGGTAATTGTCCTATTTAAAGTCTTTACTTTCATTTCCATCGCTATTATATGTAGAATCAATTTTTTGTTTTTGTGTTTCTAAATTATTTGTAACATTTTGATAAATAAGTTTTATTTATTGTTTCTATGATTTTCGGCATAATCTGAGAAAAATTCTTTTAAGGTAAAAACTTCGCTAACATCTCGTGAACTTGTATGTCCGTGAGTTAGCTCAAATGGGGTATAATTAGTTGCCCTTAGTATCGAATTATAGGCAATTATTGCGTATTCCATTAAATTATAATTAGTAGTTATTTAAGGAGAGAAGTCCCTCCTCCTTATTATGCATCTACTCCTCCTCCCTATTATTTTAAAATGATATCTATTCCTCCTCCTCTCTATTATTCAAAATTATTTAATCGTGTTCGTTAACTTAGCCTTGTCGCCGAAGGTTATTTCTTTTAAGCCATGACCAATAATATAAGAATACTTCGAGAGACTCCCCTCTTAAAGTTAAAGTTCAAAAGGGGTAAATACGCTTTGGTGCTTCAGTTTAAAATTGTAAATGTAAAGTAACAACCAATTCGAAACTTGTCAAATGTCTAAAAGAAAAAGAGTTTTAAGCAAGAAAAATTAAAAAGAAATAAAAAAGAAAATAAAGTGACAGAATACATTTCCGATGAGTGTCCTATTTGCTAAATACCTTTAAAAAAATGAAGAAAGATGCAGACCTAATTATTGTGATGATAAATTTTGCCTTAGCTGTTTAGCCGAGTGGACCGTGGACAGTTTGTTAACGTGTCCATTGTGTAGAAAAGATTATTGCTTGCATTTTGTTATTTTATTCTGAAACCATTCCTTTGCTTTATTGCCATTATGAAATTTAAAAACTTGAATCTGAGTGAAGTGAAAGTTTATTTTATAAATCTCTATAAACTTTATAAATATGGCTAATGTGAAGGAAATGTCACCGCATGAAGAATTGGAAGTGGTGATCATTTATGACTGTGTAAACGTCAACCTTGATGAAGGGGAACATTTAGAGCACCAAGATATAAAAATAATTTTATTTCAAATGACATTGAATCGGGTGATTCAGATCTAGAAATTGACCAAGCTGAGTTTGTACGGTATTAGACATAAAAAAATACATTATGTTATTTTTGTTATTACAACACCAATTGTTTCGTGGAAGTGTTAGATATTTAGATTTAGATATTAGATGTACAATTTGTTCGAAATTATTGTATCAGATGATACTTTCAGACATTTGTGTTTTTTTTAATGTAAATACAATTCAAATAGAAGTTGACGAAGTTCCATAAACGTAATTTATTTTTTAATTTTAACATTAAAAAGTAGTGCCTATAATCTGGAATATTCATATAATTAAAGGGGCTATTATACTAAGGGCTGGTATTTTCATCTCCGTATAATTTTATTCGATGAATATTTTCCATGGTTACAATTGTCCCAACAATAATTTCTGCAGTAAATAATCGAAGAATAAAGTTATTTGGGGATGAAAATATTGGCCGTAAAAGTGATTTACAATTTAAGACATGCTTGTAACATTATATCTACAACTTTAAATTCACTTGCAGTTAATACAAAATAAAATATAGAATGTTAGTTTGTTTTTTATTTATTTTTACACCTTTATACCTATGTCAGAACCGATGTGTGCATTTTATTAAGAACTTAATTAAAACATAATGTAACCAAAATATTACAATTTATTAAACATTTGTTTAAAATTTGTATAGATCCTTGTACACTACTTCTAATTTTTTTGTCTCTAAAAATAGTTCTTTTTCATTCTTTTCAATTGTCTCTAAGCATTTCAATAGTTTAACAGGCTGTTCCTATTTTACTAAATATGTAGTGCAACTAAATGTTTTTGTTCCTATATACAATATACATTTTAGGTATGTGGAATAAACAATGCAAAATTTGCTACAAATATTACACGTGCAAATAAAAAAAAGTGTTACACATGACTTCGCTCACATGTCCCGCCTTCTTCCTTTACCCATACCCTTTCCCTCCCCTGTGGTGGACGGGAATGGGGAAGGGGGCACAAAGCGACTCAAATGCCCCTCATGCACCCTTCTCTTCCTCCACCCTCACCCGAAGCCGCCCCCGCGCTCACTATGGGAGGGAGGGTGTTGGGACCTACAACGCAGCTTGAGTCGCTTTGCCCCCCTCCCCCACGCTAATTAATTAACCCATTCCCTCTTCACTCGTCTTTAATACCCCCCTCTCTGACTTTGGTGTCCTTTTTACCCATAATATCTTAACTTGGTGTAGAATAAATTTGTTTTAATTCCCACATTTTTTAATATAGTGATATATTTTAACCAATCGTTGACCAGAAAGTAATAATAAAATGAATCGCGAAAAGCAAAACAATTTTGGGCACGGTAGACTGATTCGCATTGTTGAAAATAACATAAGAATAGTGCAGCAACCACCCTCGGGAGTACCTGTGGAACAGCCTCAGGGTAATCAAGAAGGGCGTCTTCAGGAGTGAACAATACAAAATATTCTATATATAAAATGTTCACGAAAAATCGGTACTAACGCCTTTTTTGCCGTTACATTTTCACCAGTTTGGTCAATTTCTAGATCTGAATCACCCGATTCAATGTCATTCGAAATAAAATTATTTACATCTTGAAGCTCCAAACGTTCTCCTTCAGCAAGGTTGATGTTTACTCCGTCATAAATGTTCACCACTTCCAATACTTCATCCGGTAAAATTTCGTCCACATTAGCCATGTTTATAGAGTTAAAATGTTTTTAAAATAAACTCTCACTTCACTCAGATTCAAGATTTTAAATTTCATAAGGTGGGAATAATGCAAAGGAATGGTTTCAGAATTAAATAACAAAATCATAAGGCACTACTCTTTTCTACACAATGGACACGTTAAAAAACTGTTCACAGTCCAATCGACTAAACAGTTAAGACAAATTTTATGATCACAAGGCTTGCAAGTTTCTTTATTTTTTAAAGTTATATAGCAAATAGGACAGTCTTCGGAAATTTCTTATGTCACTTTATTTTCTTTTTAATTTTACTTGCTTTAAAACTATTCGGGAGCCACTTTTTCTTTTAAACAAGTTTCAGAATTGTTTGTTACTTTACATTTACAACTTTAAATTGGAGCAGCAAAAGCGTATTTACCCCTGGTAAACTTTAACTTTAAGAGGGGTGTCTCTCGAAGTAGTCTTATATTATTGGTCTTAGCTTAAAAGAGATAATGATATAAAAGTTAACGAAGTTGATTAAATAATTTTTAATATTAGAGAGGAGGAGGAATAGATATAGTTTTAAAATGATAGAGAGGAGGAGCAGTAGATGCATAATGAGGAGGAGGAGGAGGAGAAGGTGCAGGGACTTCTCTCCTTAAATAACTACTATAACTGTCATTTGGATAATTTTCTTTAAGTAATCTTAAGTGTTCAATGATTGTTGAGTGAAAACGGTATGCAATACAATTAGATTCATGATGTGGGGTAGTAAAATCAATTTTTATCTTATGTGGATTTAATATTTCTTTTACCGTGTCGTTTTAAATTCTGATCCGTTATCTATACTTAATCTTTCTGGTATCCCACAATAAGAAAAATATTTTATTAATGCATTGGAAATACTAATGGAGTTTTTTTCAGGTATTTGAATAGCTTGTGCAAATTTTGAAAAAGAGTCAATTAAGGTTAGACATATTTTTTCTTCAAAAAAGAAAACATCTATGTGTACAATTCGAAAGGATTTTGAGGCTATTTCAGTAAGCATAAATGGTGTATAGGGTTTTTTTTCTAGCCTACTTTGCTCTTTGACAGAGGTCACATGAGTTTATATATTGGGAAAGAGTTGTTTTTATTCAATAATAATTACATTTAACGTATTCTATAGTTGAGAGTGGCCTCGAATTAAGTAAGTAAGTGGCCTCGAATTAAGTACTGCCTCGATTTGAATAATAATAATAATGTGATCCAATCACTTTTGTTAAATGTGATTTGAGAGATTTTATATTAGCCTCCCGAATGCCTCGCATATGTTGGGCAGATGGGGGGCTAAAATGCCAAGTGATAGCTTCAGTTTCAGCTGAGCAGGCAAACATTTCCCGTAAGTATTTATCACTACCTATAAAGTTGGATCCACAGTCAGAATAAAGGTTTAAAATTTTTCCACGTCTAGAGATAAAACGACGAAGTGCTGCCAAAAAGGCTTCGGTGGAAAGGTCCGACTCTAATTCGAGGTGTACTGCCTTGGTATTACAGCATATAAATAAACAAATATACGATTTGTGTACCTTTGCACCCCTAAGTCTACCTATAGTAATCGGAAAAGGTCCGCACATGTCTAACCCTGAATTAGTGAAAGCCTTTTGGCATTCAGTTACCCTAAATTTGGGAAGATCTCCCATTGGGGGTTGATAAGGCCGAAGATTAATTTTCCAACAGTTCTTACATTTATGTTTTTTTTCTTATGATCCTCTTTGCAGATAAAACCTAAAAATTTTAAAAAAGTAAATATTGTGTGGTCTGTATACCACAATGTGCATAAGCTATGTGTATATCGTAAATCAGCATAAAAGTAAATTTAGCATTAGCAGGCAACAGTATAGGAAATGTTTTATCATATGGTAAATTAGAATTACATAACCTTCCTCCTACTGGCAAATACCCATCCTTATCAAGAAAAGGCTTTAATTTCTGTAAGTATTTTGGAAGCCTTTTAGATTTTTTTAATAAATTTATTTCTGAGGAGAAGTAAGTAGCTTGAACATATTTTGCAATGCAAAGTAATGCAATATGTATCTCCAGGTAAGTTAAATGTGGTGAGTAATTTAATATTTCTTTACAATTGTAATTTTTAAATATGCTAACCGCTCTTAGAATGTACGCTGTAACTCTTTTAATCTTTGATAAAGAACTATATTTTTCAAAGAGCAGATCAAAAAAAATTACAGGAGAAACGAACGTAGAAAAGGCAAGAGGTTTTTGTTCATTAAGATGATCTTTTTTATTTAAAGTAATTTTAGAAAATGTCCACCGATTTGAATGCTTCGGTAAAAAATCAGGACCATCCCACCAAAGAGAAAAATCTCTGAGTTCTGATAAAAACATACCGCGACTCCCACAATCGGCAGGATTAAGTTTTGAAGGTACGTGAAACCATAATTCAGGAGCAACTTTATCCTGTATATAAGAGATTCGGTTACTCACAAATGTTTTCCATTGGTGTGGTGAGCTTTAAATCCAACTTAGTACGACAGAACTATCAGTAAATGCAAAAACATTCTCAAATTAATTTTTTGCGAAAAAACCTCTAAGATATAACGCATTAATTTAGAAACTAAGACAACGGCACAAAGCTCTAATCTAGCTAGACTTAAGGTTTTAAGACGGCTGACCTTTGATTTAGCACATAAAAGATATGATTTATAAGTATTATTTGAAAGAAGTGTACGAATGTATACTACACGACAAAAGGCTCGTTCCGAAGCATCACAAAATCCGAATAATTCGGACAAAATTGAGTTAGTGATATTAATTTCTCGATTCACTTTTAAAGTATGCAATTTCTCGATTCAGTTTTAAAGTTGTAAATCAGTTTTAAATTTAATCCATTTAGTAACCATATCTATAGGTGGCTTCTCATCCCAATCGAGGCCAAGGGACCATAAAATTTGAATTAGCATTTTAATATAAAATGTAATAGGTGTTAAAAAACCCAAAGGGTCGAAAGTTCTAGCAAGTTCACTTAGCATAGTGCGTTTAGTACATTCAGTATTATTATTAGAAAACTTTTATGAAAAAACATCCAAATTTGGAATCCACTTTAACCCTAGAGTTTTTAAAGTATCATTAGCTTCTAGATCAAAAGAAATATCTTGATTGATTACGCAATCCTCAGGTAATGTTTTTAATGGATCTGAACAATTACTAACCAATTTTCGAGCTTCAAAACCTCCTCGAGACACCTTTATAATTTGATCCTTTAATAAAGTAACTTCCTCAAGGGTAGTTCCACCCCCGTTAAATCATCCACGTACGTAGATGTTTTTAAAATTTCAGAGGCTAGAGGAAGGTCACAATAATCATCAGCTAATTTTAACAAGTTCGTATAGCTAAATAAGTGCTACAAACTATCCCAAAGGTTACAACATTTATTTGATCATGTAAAATGGGCTCATTAGGAGAAAAACGCCATAGGATCCTTTGGTATCTTCGATCCTCAGAGGCTACCAATATCATTCGAATCATTTGTTTTATATCACATGTAAAAACATATTTATGCAATCGAAAATTGAGTAGTATACTGATTAGACCTCTCTGTAATTTAGGACCTGTGTACAAAGCATTATTTAAAGTTAATTTCTTACCAGCGCAAGTGCTAGCATCAAAGACTATACGGATAGGTGTACTTGTAGAGTGCTTTTTAAAAACGGCATGATGTGCAATATAAAAATAATTATATGTATTAGAAATAGAGGGTTTGAAAACGACTTCCATATGCCCATTATTTATATAATCATTAATTACATCACAGTAAGATTGATGAAATTCTTTATTTCTAAAAATCTTTTTTTCAGGAGAAAAGTATCTTCGTCATGCAATCCTTAAAGTATCACCAAAATCGGGAACATTTATCTTGAATATATATATCGCCCTGATTCAGACCTAGAAGTGGTTTCCAAAAAATAATTTTCACAATACTCATCTGTTGGATATCGTGTAATGACGTCAGGAACCTCCTCCACTTGCGAAAATTTTAATAAAGTTTTATTTAATATATCGCAATCAAAAAAGGGTAAAAAATGATTTTTTTATTGTATCCGTCGGGCTAAAATTAACTTTCCCCATTAGGGTCCAGCCAAATATTGTATTGATACTAACCGGTTGATCCGCGCCATAACATAGTCTACCCTCCTGTAAAATATATGGGAAGACGTCATTTCCTAATAGCATATCAATTTTTGATTTTTGACAAAACTTGGGATCTGCCAAGTTTAAATTATTAGTAAGTAGGTATGTGCTCACATATTTTGTCTAAAACAATAGCGTCCAAGGCAAAAGAAGTATTTTTGTCATGAATAGAATAAATGATGCAATGCACGCCTAATTTAGCCTTGGTGCACACATAATCGAGACCTTGCAGTGATACTGCAACTTTGGTAAAGATAATTTATTCGAACAGTTTTTTGTTATAAATGAAGACTGGGCGCCACTATCAAGAATCGCCTTAATAGTATGCCAATTTCCAAAAACATCTTTTATTTGCAGTAAGACGGTGAATAATAAAACTTCATGATCGTTAAGTAACATTCCTACTGTAGTATTTTTTTGTGGAGGAGAGTCGGTACTAAATTTTTCTAAATCAGAATTACCCGGAATTGAATTGTTGTTAGAATTAACTAAATTATCTTTAAAACAGAGCATAGTATGGTGATTTTTCTGACAAATTCGACAACGTTTATCAGAAGTACAACGCCTTGTAGAATGGAATCTTGTTTTGAAACAAGTAAAATAATTAAGTTTTTATGGTGTTTTTCGAAATCTTTCATAATTTTTTTAAGATTTCTGTAGCGTACTTTAAAGGCATTTAAATGAGATTCATCACTTCTGGCCAATGTGGCTGCATCAATAATTAATGCAAGTTGTGAAATGGCTATTTGCCTCAAAGCCTTGGCTTTTAAAATTTTATCCTCACTTGAGGACATTGTTTTTTCTTTAGCTAACTGTTACTTATCGTATAAACCCCGTAACAGTGCTCCGCTTAACTAGTTGAATATTGCTTTTAAAGTTTAGAAGAAAAAAAATGTCATGGTCAATAGGTACTTTAAATTATAAACAGGTTTTATATTTTATCAAGTTAAGATTAATTCCTGAGATTCTCAACTTGAAGCGCACAAAAAAAAAGGTTGCAACTATAAAAACCAAAGGCAACGAATGTTCTCGGTTGAAAACAAGATAAAAATAATTATTTTACGAACTTATTAGGTAGAGAATTGAATATACGTATTTAACACTCGTTGGAAATTGTGTAATTTTTAGTGAAAAACACAATTGTATTATATCGTTCAATATGATATTAGTAATAAATATCCAACAAAAGTATATGCAAAGCAATCTTTTTGAAATTAAAGTCAAAACACAAATATATTTTACGTATTTATGTATTTTTAAATACACTGGTTCGACAAGCGATTATAGTGTACCGGGTGGCCAACTAAGAATGGACGCCGGCCATAACTCGCTAACCGTTAATCATATAACTTGGGGGAAAAAAAATTATTAGCTAAATCGACTAAGAGAAATCGCTGGAAAATATTTAGAAGTTCCGCATATGGCCGCTAGGGGGCGCAACTGTTATGGTCAATCAGAAAAAGGGCTGTTTCTTAAAAAATATTCATGTAAAGGTATATTATAAATACTGCCATCGTAAAGAGTAGAAAAATTGTGATTTTTTTGTTAAGGATATTTTGCTCTATCTCGTAAAATGTAGTGGTGGGGGAAGGTCAAACATGTTTTTATTTAAATGTCAATAACTCCGTTATAAGTCAACGGAATTGAACAAACTAGGTCTCGTTTAAAAGAGCCCATCTTAACTAATAATCTGATGTAAAAAAAAATCCGATTTGATTTCGCCGTGGTAACTAGAGGGCGCTGATTGACATCACAACAATTATTACGCATTATTTTGAAAATTTTAAATAGCACGCTATATCTCTTTTAACACAATTTAATAGAGGAGGAAATTCTCAATAAGTCAGTGCAAATTTCAGCTTCCTAACTTTTTTCAAACCGGAAATATAAATAAAACAAATATTAGGGCGCTGGGTACGCAACATCTCCCTAATCTGTATGGACATAGCCTACATCACAATAATTCAGTAATAATACCACAGATAATATTCAACGCAAATCGCTAAAAATTATACTAATGTTCTGAAATAACCACCAGGTGGCGCAGTAGGAGTCAATCAGTGCAATATTAAATTTTCATTATAATGGGAAATGAAAGCCATTTAAATGGAACGTGTGAAAGAAACGATAATAAAAATATAATTCAATTAATGCCGCCCTAAATGTTCAAATTGTCCGCCATCGTTTTCGATGCACTTATGCATCCTATCTCGCGTGGATAAAACTGCAGCCTCCAGTTCAGCAACTGAAATAGTATTTATACAGTCTCTTATTCGCTGAATCATATTTTCCCGTGTAGTGGGTCTGGTGGCAAAAACTAAATCTTTCACTCGACCCCATAAACAAAAATCTAAACACGTTAGGTCGGGTGACCTAGCTGGCCATGGAAGGGTGCCGCCTCGCCCTATCCATCGGCCAGGATAGTGGGCATCTAAAAATTCCCGAACGTTGACGGCGAAGTGCGCTGGACAACCATCGTGCTGGTATACCAATCGTTGTCGGACGTTCAGAGGTACGTCCTCCAACAAAATCGGCAATTCCTCCCTTAAAAATCTTAGATATCTCTCACCATTCAATGGATTATCGAAAAAAAATGGTCCGATAATTCGTCCGCCTAAAATCCCTGCCCAACAATTTACAGACCAACGGCCTTGGTGCTGGACTTCGCGCATCCAATGTGGATTTGTTCTGGACCAATAATGTGTATTGTGAAGATTGACACGTCCATCGCTCTGGAAGGTAGCCTCATCGGTCCACAATATTCGCCTCAGAAATTGCCGATCTTCCCTCATTACACCCAAAAGCCAGTGACAATGGTTTAGTCTGTGATCAAAATCTGCAGCAGTCAATTCCTGATGCAGCACTAAGTCATATGGATGTAACCTAAAACAAGATGAAGATATTTAATTGATGTTCCAGGAAATTATTGGTTTTCTAGGCTTAAAGACCTATGTGACATCAGAATCACGTGACTTTTGTTAAAAAATATGTCCAGTTTATATTTGCAATGTCGTTGCTTACCTGTGCTCTTTGAGTATATTTTGAACAGTGGTTCGCGTTACTCCTAGGTCTAGCGCAATAATTCGAGTACTTAGTTGAGAATTAAACTCGATATACGCTAGCACATTAATTACATTCTCTTCGGTGCGTCCTCTGCGTTGTCTGCGGTATACGGGAATATGCACGTTTCCAGTGGTTCGCATACGTTGGATCACTCGAAGAAAAACCTTTTTACTTGGGTGGCGTCTCTGCGGATATTCCTGCGCATATACTCTTGCAGCAACCGTAGCATTTCTCAAACATTCAAAATAAACACCTATCATGTCGAATAGTTCTTGATTTGTATAAATCATTTTGTTCTTAACACAACGCAACACGAACAATAACAAATCTTGAACAAGAAAAATACGAACTACAACAATAACATGAACAACAGCAACTAGAAAAACTCAAAAAACACGAAAATCTCGGACAAAAACGCGAAATGATAGCAATACTATTAGGAAATTCAAGAACGATAAATAGCAACTAAAAGGCACTGACAAGAAACTATTGTTTATTTTTTGACGTATTACTTTCAATTTTGTTTTCACAGCCTACTATTTTTTTTGCTTGATGTAGCAGAAAATTGCTAAGGAATTATTATTTATCTAGGTATGTTTTTAGTTTATTGTTATTCTTGTGCATAAATTGTCGATTTTAAGAAAGACGGAGATTTGCAACGGTCGAATATATTAGGATTTTTCTTATTTATTACCTTATAATATCTAACTTACTGAAAATAGAGTAAACTACAAAAAATATAGAGAAAAGTAAAATTGCGAGTAAAACTATGCTTATTAACGTCTACTGCGCCACCTGGTGGTTATTTCAGAACATTAGTATAATTTTTAGCGATTTGCGTTGAATATTATCTGTGGTATTATTACTGAATTATTGTGATGTAGGCTATGTCCATACATATTAGGGAGATGTTGCGTACCCAGCGCCCTAATATTTGTTTTATTTATATTTCCGGTTTGAAAAAAGTTAGGAAGCTGAAATTTGCACTGACTTATTGAGAATTTCCTCCTCTATTAAATTGTGTTAAAAGAGATATAGCGTGCTATTTAAAATTTTCAAAATAATGCGTAATAATTGTTGTGATGTCAATCAGCGCCCTCTAGTTACCACGGCGAAATCAAATCGGATTTTTTTTTACATCAGATTACTAGTTAAGATGGGCTCTTTTAAACGAGACTTAGTTTGTTCAATTCCGTTGACTTATAACGGAGTTATTGACATTTAAATAAAAACATGTTTGACCTTCCCCCACCACTACATTTTACGAGATAGAGCAAAATATCCTTAACAAAAAAATCACAATTTTTCTACTCTTTACGATGGCAGTATTTATAATATACCTTTACATGAATATTTTTTAAGAAACAGCCCTTTTTCTGATTGACCATAACAGTTGCGCCCCCTAGCGGCCATATGCGGAACTTCAAAATATTTTCCAGCGATTTCTCTTAGTCGATTTAGCTAATAATTTTTTTCCCCCAAGTTATATGATTAACGGTTAGCGAGTTATTGCCGGCGTCCATTCTTAGTTGGCCACCTCGTACTAAGTAATGAGTAATAAAAATGTAAAATGAGAAAATATCGTTATGTAGCAACGAAAATACGAAAACTGTAATAATGTTTATTACATTAGAGTAGTATAGAGATAGGGATCGAAATAAAGTTATATATATAAGCATATGCAAAAAACATAAATAATTTAATATTTGCACTCAAAATTATAGGCAGTTGCAAAACCAAGAGAGAAACCCCACTCAAAAAATCCTAATAAGGAAATAGTATTTATTTATTCGGTGAGAAGAAACCAAAAAAATGTTAGGTGTTATGAAGGCGTTTGATCTTTTGCCCCTTTTTTTACGTGGACTTTTTTTTTATAGGTTTCAAAGGTTCAAAAAAATTCTATTTCCTAAAGTCGAAAGGATAATCACCCCTCAGTTCTGCAACTGCACAATGTAACGAAATGAGCAAAATGTATTTAAAACATATTTAAAAGCAATTGACTTACCATTAAGTAAATCAGGAAATTCGGAAATGGTCCGGCAAAATAGAACACGACACAGCGCGCTCTGTTCAATTTCGATCTCTCGTCTTCTGTTTAAGATTCGTCGTAGACGGTTCTGTTTTTCAGTACCGTTGTCCATGCGTAAAAGGTAAAAAGGAGTTACCGGGAAGGGTTTAAAAGTTGTATAAGTAATGAAGGAGTGGAAAGTAAAATTTAGGTAGGTCAAGTGACGGAAACAACAGAAGTAACAAGCTTAGTAATAAGAAATAAATTTTAAAAGTAATATAATTATAGAGTGATTTAGTTTAATTATTATTTACAATGACAAAAAAAAGTAGGGACACAACAACCACAAAAAAAGTAATTTGGGAACATTCTGAGCAATATTCCTCCTATGGGTAATCTATTTTTAAGGCAAGTGATTTTGAAAATTAAATGTTAATGATTAAATATCTTTTTTTCTTGGCTTAAAACGTTTTTTTTTCCTATGATTAAGTGAAGTATGAAGCTAAGGAGTAAGAAAGGACTCAAAGTTCTGTTTTACTTATATAAAAAAAATAATAAAAAATATACCATTCGTTGCGAGATTCTGCATTTTTATACATATATGTCGTTCAAATATATTATTTTTTCGATATTGAAAATATATGACACTTATAATTCGTTAAATAAAATTAACTATTTTTTTGTGCTAACGTAATCTGTTTGGGGAACAATATAATATGTAAAACTTATTTGCCAATATACCTAAATTGTAGATTTACCCCTAAAAGAAAGAAACTATAAGTTAACAATTGCTACCAAAAAAGGTGTGTATCGTTTATCTGTTTGTTATTACTTAAATAAATGAATTAAGTTAACTGTTTTCAAAAATGGAATGGAATTTTTGCCTCAAACTTTCTAGAAAAATCAGGTGGATAGGAATGCACCGGTAACGTTTTAATTGCGAAACAAAATGGCGGCCTAATACAATTTTTAAAAAATTAGTTTGAAAGAACTATTATTCGATTAATTTTAGATTTTGTGCAAAAACTATTTGTGCTATAAAAATGAGATGATAAAATTTTAGTAAGAATTCAAGATATCAAAACAAAATAGCGACCAAATAAAACATAATAATAAAAAAATTCTTCAAAATGTTTTGCTGATTTTTTTCACGTTTCACATTCCCTAGATACTATAAAACGTATTTCTCAATATCATCGGTTTGTCTGTTTGTTCGTGGCATACACTATTTTCACGGTTGTCTTCAAATTTTGGTCAAAAATTAAATATCATAGGAATGGTAACATTCACATATCTATATATATATATATATATATATATATATATATATATATATATATATATATATATATATATATATATATTCCGACATTATCTAGCCAAAAGTAGTATATTCCGGGACCTTGTCAAGCCTTTTTCATTTTTACGAGGCCCGATTTGGGCTTCATAATTTTTATTGCACACACAGACGCAGAATGTTCTGCTGATGTCATCTCTGCCTATTTGGATTAAAACGGGTTGGGCTTCATAAAGTTGGGTGGTATCATAAAACATATGAAGTTAGTTCATCGGTTCTGCCGCAAGGTGGCGCATGAGTCGATTTATATATACATTTAAGGTAGTTCCCATATTTTACGAATCCCACACATTCTGCAGGTATACGAAGCCCGAAAACCCGACAACATTGTAGCTACTGCCGTTAACCGATAGGAAGGTTTGGTTGGGCTTCGTAAGAACTAGTTGCACACACATCTTGGGAGAGAAGATAGAGTTAATAAGTAACAGATTTTAAATTTAAAAATATTGCAATCTTATATAGAATAGTTGTAATAAAGTTTCCACGAAGCCAAATAATTTGTGTGACTTTTGTTTACCAATAATTATTATCCTCCCAGAAATACAAAAAAATGTTACTTAACTATAGTATTATAATCTATCTTTGAGACAACGGAAAAAAGGGGTACGCCGAATTTACTACGCCAAACATATTACATAAATGTATTTTTATTCAGAGGTCGAAATTCAATTGGATAAATCTTTGGAGACGTTGATTTAGCAAAAAACTAGTCAAAAATGAGTTGATATATTGGCGTTTCTTTAGAGATCTTCGGTCAGTGGCGTCTGTTAGTGTTGAGTTTAGCAGTGTGTTTTTATTGACTGATATTTTTTAATAATTGAACAATTAAGTCAGATCGTTTTTTTCACGGTCGGTCTTTTGATACTAGTGAGAACGAAGCGGGCAGCGATATTGGTTGGTATTTTTAATTTGTATGATATTTGTGATATAAGCCATAAAAAACAACAAATATATTCTCATTTTTAACCGACTTCAAAAAAGGAGATTCTCAATTCTTCTGCGATGTAAGTATTTTTTAAGAATGTTCACGGATTTCTCCGAAATGCCTTGACAGATTTTAACGTTCTAGGACTCATTTTGTTCGGGAGTTCTCCAGCTGGATCTATTTTTTTACAAAATTCCTAGAGGCTAGGGGAAAAAAGGGGGTTAGTTAAAAATTACAATTTTAAAATAAAATATATTCGTCGATTTCTCACGAACGCCTTGATTTTAATTCTAGGGCTCATTTTGTGCAATAGTTCTCCAAGTTGGTCTCATTTTTTTTTGTAGTACGAAATTCTTAAAGGGTGGGGGTTAATTAATTCAAAAATTGCAATTTCTGGAAAATAATCTGAAAAATGTTCCATTTTAGTTTGCGCAATTTTTGGGTTTTATTATTTTACGTTTTAATTAAAAAAAAAAGGGTGATAGGGGGTAAAAAATTGGAAATATTTGAAAAATATGTAGTAAAAATTTCATTATATCAAGATTTGGTGGGGGGGTGAGTAAAATATAAAATATAATGTTTCATGTCATTTTAAAACATTTTGAGATCAAATAATTTATTTTCCGGGATACAACATGCGTGTATACCTTTGATAGCTTTCTGTACAGAATGATTAAAAAGTATGATTGGGGGTAAACAGGTCGATAGAGGGCAAAAAATTGGAAATGTTTGGAAAATATGTAGTAAAATACAGTTTCATCAAGATTTTAGGTCAATCCGTATTTATTTTGTCACATGCAACCCGTCCCCCTAAGGGAAGAGGGAGGGGTAGTAAATTATAGAATATAATGTTGCATGTCGTTTTATAAGTTTTTGAGGTCAAATAATTCATTTTTGAGGATGCAATACGCGTATATACCTTTGTTAGCTTTCTGTAGACAGAGTGATTAGAAAATATTCACCCATTACAATATATATACATACATAAAACCCCCAAAAACTCATTCACTACAGATTTAGCGACATTCTTTCAAAAACATTTCTGTTTGTTATATTACAAAATTAACTATACTTAGTGATGAAAATAAAAAAAATCACTAAAATGTTCAAAATAACTTTTTTGATAAAAAATGAACCGCCTTCAAAAAAATAGATAAGCGAAAAAGTAGAAAATAATTTAAACAAAAAATTTTGCGGGGGATGAAAGCGGTTACAGGGAGTAAAAGTAATCGAAATGTTTGAAAAATGTGGAATAATGTACGGTTTCATTATAAAAATCGACCTTTTTTTGGAGCAAGTTTGCCTTAATTTTAATTCTGGTGTCGGCTTTTCTAGTGTTTTAATTTCAGTTTTTTTATTTAAATTTGAAGAGCATAACCTTGCAATGACGTTTTAAACAGAATTAAGTTCGGAATTTCTTGCACTAACAACTGAATCCGAACTAAGAACATCCTGAGACATAACCGACACACGCAGATAATAGTACCATTAATTACTTCAAAAGTCATAAACAAAATGCCGAGCACAACATCGACTAAAATCAAAATAACGTAATCAGTTATTAAACACGCCGAACCGCCCGCCATTAATAAGAAATCGACTTAAAAACTAAGAACAATTTATGCAAGTGTGCATGTAAATATTGGAAAAGCGCACGCGCCGCCCTTCAATCGGACAATATACCGAATACTTCCGACCACCCCAGTTCTCACTTTGTTTAAATAGAAATAGGACTTTAGGACATAAAACAAAGTGGATGACCTCGGAACTCGCGCAACATAAAATTGGCGACGCGACAGATGACGGTCGACCGACGCACGCAGTTTTAACGGAAGGAATAGTTTCGTTTTTTGCATTGATATCGCCCTGTGGTACTTTATAGTTATTACAATTTTAATTTTGTGCAGTGGTAATAATCATTTGGGTTCTATGGATAAGTCTAATTATGTTAGTTGTATGCTGAAGTAAACTTAATCTTAAACTCTGCAAAATATTTTTAATTCTGCGGTGTTGCTGCTTTTACTTTAAACAAGTGTCAAAATCCGCTATCCAATGTTGTTTCCTATAGCCACATTCATTTGTTTTCGAGAAAAGTGATCTGGAAAATTACCATTTGACTCTGTAACAAATCTTCACTTACAACAAAATAAATCTCAGTTTTAGTTACCTTTGTTGACATCAGTTTATAATTTGACAGCAAATGTAAAACTTTGGAACTTCTAGTCAAATCACAAATTGATAATAATGCATATAAGACAGAAACGTTAAATCCATTTCCCTGCAAGTTAAGTCGTTTGGGAGGGTCAAAGAGCGAAGAATGTCAGGTGCCATTTTCTCGAAAACAGTTGGATTTAGAAATAGGAAACAATATAAAGTGTTCAAAACCCGTTTTAGAATATCTAGGGCAATACAAAAATGCAGTAATATACAGGGCAACAGATGTTGCCACCGGTTCAATGTAGAAGCGGCAACATCGCACAACTTCCGAATGGAAAAATTTTAAATACTCTAAATGTATGAGTGCAATATATCATTACCTTTGAGACGTCAAGGGATTGTTAAAAATGAAATATAAAACGCAGGTTCATATAAAAAAAAAATTTAATATTTCTTCAAAATCAGCAGCCCAAAAAATTAAAAAAAAATCTTCGTTTTTTCATAGATATCTCCAGGAGTATTCCAATATCCCAAACTCATCATCAAAATATTATTTTACGTTAAAATGCGTAACTTATAAGGAAATAAGGAAAGTTCGAGAACTTTGAACGCGATACAAGAGTGAGAAGATTGTCAAACCCATCTCTACGGGGGTAAAAAGTAGTAAAATATATTTCAATTTGTTTAATATCTTTTTAAACATAGACGTTTTAAAACTATGTTTCGAAATTACACCCTTTGAGTTGAAATAATAAATAAATTCATATGAATGTTTGTTTGAAAAAATCTACTTTCATAAGATTTATACATGTTTGCCTCTTCCAGAGTCACAACATATAACTTACTTATTTAGGTAGAAAATTGGGAGACAAAAAATGTGGTTGTAAAATAGCATCAAATTAAATTCTTTCGTATATCCTTAGTATCATTTTTAAATATTATTTATTGTGCCTTAAGGTGTTAAAGGCTTCCAATAAAACAGACCATAACCAATATCAAATATGTTTTTTCTTTAATTTTCTCGTTTTTTTTATCGTAATACGTTTCGATAGCTGTTTTCCACCATCATCAGGCTTATTTTTATTGGGAGGTGTTTTCTCAAACATCGTTTTATTCAAATTTTTTTCTACATGAGGTACCTAATATTTCGTTAGTTTTTTAATCCAGATAAAACCGCGTTCATGTTCGAGTTTCAAACCAGTCAGCTTTGTCTATTTAATATTTCCATTGAAACCCAGTTTGGTATATCAATACTTGCTATATATTCCATATAATATAATCTATGAGCTATTATACCGGAAAGTAAAATAGAAATGTTATAATACAACACTTATTACAAATCTACTACAATCTACCTATCTACCTTTGTCTAAATATAAAATCCAATATCCGAAATAATTTTATTTTAGGAAAATCACTCCATTGTTATGTTCTAAAAACCATATCAACGCGACTGCAACAAAAAATCCCATAAAATCTCTAAATTTGACGCGCGATACACCAAAATATTAAAATAATTTAAGTATTGCAGTCACTAGGAAGAACCTGTGTTTTTAAATAATATTTAATACGGGCACGGTCACAACGAGCGGTTGTGGGAATCGACTACGCTCTATCTCCCGTCGTGCCGTTTTCAAGGTCAGCTGGCAAAAGTTTTTGAGCCGAGTGGAGGAAATGAGTTTTTAATCGTAATATGTTATTTATAATGTGTTTCACCACGGCAACATTGTCGGGCTTCTTAGAATCAGTAGGCTATATACAAAACATGCACTCGGGCCACGTACAATCCACAGGATTTGCTGGGCCATGTAGTAGCCGTAGTACTTCTAAAGTGTATATACAAATTAAGCATATCCCCTTCACTCCGCAAAACGTGGGCTGCCCCTTGCCCGTAGTATAAACCGGGCATTGTAAAGGTTGTTGCCCATATATATATATATATATATATATATATATATATATATATATATATATATATATATATATATATATATATATATATATATATATATATATATATATATATATATATATATATATATATATATATATATATATATATATATATATATATATATATCTATATATATATATATATATATATATATATATATATATATATATATATATATATATATATATATATATATATATATATATATATATATATATATATATATATATATATATATATATATATATATATATATATATATATATATATATATATATATATATATATATATATATATATATATATATATATATATATATATATATATATATATATATATATATATATATATATATATATATATATATATATACATATATATATATTTTAAGGCCTTATTACGAAGCCTCTGGTTGTCCAAAATTTATGTCGCAATAAATGAGCATATGGTCCGATACCTCAACATCCCTTATTCCGGAAACCTCGATTGAATGTATATTTAAAAAAGTAAATTAATTAAGGACATAAACCTCATTAATTTCACATAACGATGCTTTTCTATTTAAATCTAGAAAGTTTATATTAAAACCACCTAGCAATAAAAGAGAATCATAGACAGTATAAAAATCGGTCATAATATTTTCAAGACGAGAAAGAATAAGTTTAAGTCACCGTTAGGAGGACGGTATATATTGCTTATTAAAATTTTTGTGTTGTTTACTTTTATTTCAATCCAAATATAATCTAGAAAACGTCAGGTTTCTCTAAGCATAACACGAAACTAAATACCTGCTTTTATGTACACAGCGACACCACCACCTCTACCTAGCCTATCTTGCCTTAAAAAATTATAATTTTGTAGTTCCATGATCTGATCGGCGATATCTAGACCATAACCATATCTCAGACTCACCAATCAAACCATAATGAAATTTACCTAATGTCCTTGAAAAATGTGCAAATTATTTGACAGTGATCTTGCATTAATATGCGCGCACAAAAGCATTTATCACAAAAACTAAAATCGAGGTACTTGTGTGCTAAAATCAAACAACAAAAAAAAAAGAGTAAATTGTACGAGGATAAAGTAAAGGGGGTTACCAAAAAGTATTTGCTTAGTTAGCAATAGAAATTTAAGTAAAAACCAACTGCTTATAATTAATTATACAAATATCACCCTAGCAACAAAGAAAAAAGTAAAACAAAAAAAAATATTTCACTCCTAGGAGTCTGTGCTCCGATTATTTAAACCGGCGACACTAGTACAAAAAGTGGCACACGAAAAAACTGTTTACCTAATAAAGTAATAATTTTAGTTAACATTTTTACTTTAAGTAATGAAAATATTTCTAGCGTTATTTAGATTTTTCTATCGTTTATGTCTTTGACAGTAGGCATTAATTTACATATTATTATTAATTACTAGTGATTTGAAAACGAGTGTGTTTGAAAATGTACCTTAAAAAAATATGCCCTATACATATACTTAACGTGAATAAAAACTATTTCTATGTACAGTACCTTTCAAGTCCCTAAAATGCGTATTGCACCCATATATACTATCTATAAGAATTTCACATACATTAATTCCACATTTTATTCACCCTTAATTAAATCATTAAGTGTTTGTTGATCCCGAATTAAATTTCGCACACCACCAGATTGCACATACACAAGACTATTTTAAAGTAAGTATAAGTAAACACATTGGCAACAGGGTTTCTGAAAATATCCCTAAACTTTTTATATGCCTTCCGAGAGTGGGGGTAGTAGCTTTCTTGGAAATCCTCTAAATTCAAATAAAAGTAAACTTTTTTGCCGCTAATAAAAAATCATTCTAGATGTGTGTGTACATCGTTGCCATAAATTAGTCATAAGCAAGAATAGTTTATCGTCGTATAGTTAGTAATTAATAGTTCACAGTCAAAACTCAGGATTTAAGATTGGATAATTTTTATTTAGGCTTACACATTTCTTATAGGTAGTGATCCCGGTACAGCCTAATGTTGTTGCCGGACCTACCCATATTTCGGTAAATCTACCGATATCGAAAGGGAATTAATTCAGTTCAGTGGGAATCTGGGAATCCTACGTGAAGAAGAACGTTTTATGGCACACTATTCCGTGCGAGAAATTAATTATTATTAGCAGTAGGTATTGTGCATGTATTCTTATAATTGTGACACTTTGTGCGTACTACAACATGAGTTGTGACAATTACAAAATTTGTGGCATCTTACACCCGATATTACAATTTTTGATTTAATATCTGATGTTTACGTACGCTAATATAATGGGTGGATGGTCTTGTCTTGGACATGTATCAAATGGTCAGTCCTTATTAATATGGCACACCAGCCAATCATGGTTAGGCAATTTTACAAAAACTTATTTTTTTAGTTATTTGGTTGATCAAATTGTTAAACGAACTTCACTTTTTTGATAAATATGTATTCCATTCGATTGTTAAGGTCTCTAATGTATTTTGAAATAAGCTGTTCTTGGTTATAGAGGGTTTCTGGTGGATGACTAGATGCATGGCCAAAAATAAGCTCAAAAGGTGTAAAGCCATGAGTCTTATTTTTTGTGTTATTATAACAGATGACTGAATAGGGAAGGATACTGAATGGTTGTTCCTCGGGATGTTCTGCTGTATGAACCCTAATCATTTCTGTTAAAGTGGCGTGGAATCTTTCGAGCGATCCATTTGATTGTGGATGGCTAACACTGGAAAAGGTTAACTTGACGTCATAGAGTGTGCACAGGTCTTTCATTAACATGTTATCAAACTCACGGCCATGGTCACAGTGGATCCGTAGGGGACTCCCATAACGTTGAAAGAATAGTAGGAGTATAATGACAAACGTTGAGGCTTTTTTATCCGATATTGGATATGCTTGTGTGAACTTCGTTATCTCATCTCGGATCGTAAGGGTATAGTTACTAGTTGGATACTAGAAGATGTCAATGTTGATTCTTTCGAATGCAGTTTTTGGAGTTTCTGTTATGACTAGGGGCGTACTAAGATTTTTCCTACAGATTTTAACTTTTTGACAGATTTCACAGCTTCGAATGAGTTTTTCGACGTCTTCAGTTAGTCCGGTACAATTGTACTTTTGTCGAATGCGTTTGACAGTTTCATTAATATCGCGATAAAGATTATTTTTGCCGGTATGGTACTGATCTGAAATTGTGGGTACTTCATCTGGGTCTGGGATTCTTACGAGGTTATGGCATATTTTTAGTTAGTGATTAAATCGTTTTCTTCGTCGTTCAAATGTTCGGTGCGCAACTGGTCTTTAATAATGGAGCGACTATCCAAAACTTCGTTTTGTATAGGGTAGGTGTTTAAGTTAAAAATTGTTTCACTATCAATTCCAGGATCAAAATGTTCGATATTTAAATCTGAAAAATCGATTGTTTTTTCTATTGCGTTTCAGTTAATTACAGATGTAAAAAATTCACCGCGTTCATTAACCTTAACCATGGCATTTGGCAATCTAACATTATCATTTGAATAAATTATATCTTGATATGATAGAGACCAGTCTCTGTTCGGACGCGAGAAAGAAAGCTTCGAAAATGCCAAATGTGATTTTGGCGAGACGTCAGCAAAACTGTTCTTTTCAGAATGACAGTAGTGAACGGATGTACACCCGGAATGCAACCACATCGTATTTTTCCATCCGTGAAGGACTAAAAATCAACATAAGGATCTCGGCTCCTATTATACCTACAGCAAAGGTTAAATGAGGAAAGTTTTAAAGGAAACTTATTGCATTCGATATCTGATATCTGGCTTCAGATTTACAATCGATCAATAAGTTTGGGAAATATAGCGGATTTCGTTTTTCGCCAGTATATCCAGAACGGTAAATTTGACAGCTGCCAAAATGACACATTTTTAATACAAATAAGATTGCGTATACGACACGTCTTCATTGTTTTTTATTAAACCACAAACTGCCTCAACTTTCATTTTTCTTATGACCGCCATATTGGATTTTTTGATTTTTGGAAAGAGTCTAAAATTTCCAGTCTAGTGATATCTCACAACTACATTAAAGATTTTAGTGTCATCAAAATATGACACTTCGTAAATTAGGTTTCAATGTTTTTAAAGGAGGCCATGATTTATTTGTCACAAGATTACATTAATAAATAAGTAATGTATTGAACGCATTGAATTTTCAATACAACATGAACGTAAATAACGACTTAAAAAAATCTAAATAAGCTTTAACTACTTTATAAGTGGGTAACATTAATTTACAGATCTGCAAAATTAAGATTTGTAATTAACTAGCGAAATAACCTAACCAGGAACATTATTGCTTCCCATTATTTAATTACAGTTTCATGCTCCAAATTTCAATATATATTAAAGCATTTAAAAGTTTGTGCGAAAATTCTCTAGCACAAAATAATTTAAAGACTCCATTTTTACTTTTTTTAATATATTTTCCATGGAATAACCCCGATACCACACTAAAAACTTCTTTAAAAAATCATCTATGTTGGCCACAATGTCCCCGAAATAATCGGTGTACTTAAAATCACATTAACTAATATTATGGACAAACGATATCTTGACACGCATAGAAAATCAGCAATCCCAACGGTTAAAAATTAAAATAGTAAAACTGCACTTTGTGTCCTTGAAAACCGTGAAAACTAGATGAAAATTGATATTTTTAGATTACCCCCTCCGCATAAACTTTTTGTGCCAAGAATAAAATTATTTGCTATGTGAAAGACATTTAAACTTATAACACCAGAAAAATCATTACTAAGTAATGAATCCCACCCCCCTTTCATGCACTAAATTTTAAGGCAATATAATAAATCAATTTAAAGTTACCGCGGGAAGGGATTCAAAATGGCGCTATGCCGCCATTTTTTTTTTCAGTGCTTACTATATGACCACCATCATATTGCATTCCTACCAATATTTTACCAGTTTTTTTCGATCTATGCTACAATTCACTTTGGGGCACATTTAATAAACTGAATAATGAGTTTCCACATCGTCAAATAGCGCCATTTTGTTACGTCATGTTGAATTCGTACCAGTTTATCCCATTTCACATTTAATTTTCCTTAAATTCGTACCACAACTGCACCACTTTATCTTTATATCACAATTAATTCTATTAATTAAAGTTCATTTAATGAATAGTATTTTCAAGCTGGTTTTTTAAATATTTCATTAGGCCGGTATTTTACTATCTTGAATTCATATCAAAATGTTACCTGTTCATTTCTATGTAACACTTAAATTTTTGAGCAAAATTGGATAATTAGTTTTTTTTTGGTAATAATTTATTAACATTGTTCAACCATATTGGATTTTTACCAAAATATTACCAGCTCATCCCCATATGACTCCTAATTTTTGATCAAAATTTGAAGTTAATCGTAAGTAGTCTGTAAGATATGCCGCGAAAAACGGCTATACAGACAGACCGACGGAATTAATAAAACATATTATTGGCATATAGAGACGCTAAATCGTGAAAATATGTAAAACCTGAGAGGGTGTTTTTTCACGATCACGAGCATTTTATTTGGCCGCCAATTTATTCGGGCTTCTTGACTTAGTACCACAATTTCACTAGATGATTCCTATACCAAAATAAGTTACGGCACACAATTTGAAACCAATCCATTTCAATTTTTAAATATTTCATTAGTCCGCCATTTTTTTCTGCCATCTTGGATTCATACCAAAATTTTCTATTTGATTCCAACAACTTCTTAAATGTTGGTGCAAAACTTAAGATAAATTGGATAAGTAGTTTTTTAACATTTCACTAGAGGGCCATTTTGTTTCACCATATTGGATTTTTACCAAAATATTACTAGATCATCCCCAGATGACCCTTAATTTTTTATCAAAATTTGAAATCAGATAAGTAGTCTTTAAGCTATACCGCGAACTGTAACTGTAACTGTTTGTAGACACTTCGACAGATGGTGCGACGGAATTGCTAAAACATATTTTTAGCATCGAGGTACACTAAAACGTGAAGAATGTAAAACCTGAAATGGTGAATTTTTCACGATTACAAAGATTTCATTTGGCAGCCATTTTGTTCGGCTATCTTCAATTACCACAATGTCACAAGTTGGTCCCTACACCACAATTATTTATTCAGCTGCCATTTTGTTCCGCCATCTTGGATTCGTCCAAAACGTTACCAGTTGATTCTAACATAATATTTAATGTTTGTGCAAAATCTGAGATAAATTGGATAAGCAGTTTTTTAATAATATTTTTTTTTAACATTTCACTAGGCTACCATTTTGTTTGGCCATATTGGATTTTTACCAAAAATTACCAGACTCTCACCATGTCAATCGGGTAAGTAGTTTTTAGAGCTATGCCGCGAACAGACAAGACAGACAGGCCGACGGAATGTTAAGCCCTTTAGGGACCCTGAAACGTGAAGATCTGAAAAAATCCCGAGGATGATTATTTCACGATTACAATACTTCCTTTTTTGAAGCCGGTACCAATTTAGTTATATTCAGATTGAATTAGATCCGCCATATTTTTAATTTGGGTTAAATTTTACTGTGAAATATCTCTACATTAATTCGTTAATAAAGCACCTTGATTCGTATAGAACACTTTAATGAAGAATATACGACCCAAACAAATAAAACTTAAAATTTTACATGAGAATAATATTTCGACTGAGTACCGGATCACACTTCTTCCTTGCAGCCTGTTCGGGATATTGATTTTCTTATAATTCTAAAAATAGATTTGATTCTTATTTCAGGTCAAGTCTATCACCAAAGTAGTGGAATTATATTTATTTCCATAATTTACAAGACTTAGTGGAAATATATTTTTTTATGATAACATTCCACCTGTTTTACATTTTGCAACATTTTTATATTTATCCACGTTTTTATTTTTAATTAGCAGAAATTTTCTTTTTCTGAGTCACTTGTACATTACTTTTAAACATATTTATATATTTTTGGTCATAGTTTTTTCAGTGTATCATAATGTCTCAATTCGAGACGTTTCCTTCACGTCAGAACTTGAAAAATTATGCTGTCTATAGGCAACTTAAAATACATTTCGGTTAAAAACCGGCTCAATAGGGTTCATGAGCTGCAGAAATACAAAGACATGAGTGCTATTTAACATCTCAAATTTTGCAGTTATGTAGACAAAGGATCAGTGTAAGGCTGTAAAGAGCGATTTTGTGAATAAAAATATATGGATCGGTATATGCGTCAAAATATGATCGTCAATGGACAACTTTGCCATTAATTTTTTCATTCTAAATTCGAATTTTTCATAAAAATTCGCATTTAGCGCCCAACTATACATATTTCTCCTATTAAAATCACATTGAGGCTAACACATATCTCTTATAGTTTTAACACAATATTGCAGCGGCGGAACGCTTGCAACTGATCCGTAATACTGCGTGCAGTTCCCCCTTAAATGCAAAAATCAATAATTCTTAAAAATGCAAAAATTAACAAACCCAAAAGGATATTCTAAATGAAGCTTGTCTTGCCCTATGAAATCCACCCGGATGACGCTGCTTTGGATTGGATACGCGAAAAATGTTTTTCAAAATTACTAACAAAGTTAAAAATATTATTAGTTTATGATAGTAACAAATATAGAAAAAAGCAAATATATATGTAAATATAAAAATCTAAAATCAATCAAAAAGTACGGTCGATTCTAACTGCCCCTAAAAGTAACAATCCTCCTGAGTGAAGAGAGATTGAGAACTTCGGTAGCTGACGTGCCGAAGAGTCTGAAGGGAGAGTTTAAGTTCAGAGAACGGATTCCCCAAGCGTATCTGAAACTACGCCCTAATCTATCAATATAATCAACAATTAATGTTTAAAACTAGTTTTACAAAATTAGAGTTAATTAAATTTAAAATTTAGCAAAAGTCTAAAATCAGATAAAAAGTGATTCGCCCAATCAAGGGTAGATCACAATTAGAATTAGTACAAATAGAGAACAACAAAGTCACTAATAAGTTGCAAAAAATCAAATAAAAAATCAGAATGTTTTTCATAGTCAAAAATAGGTAAAAAATCTCAATCAGTATAAAATTCACAATCAAAGATTCAGATTCAAAAATATTTAAATATCAAAATAGCAAAATATCAAAATCAAAAAACTTTGCAAAAAGTTAAGTTTACAAATGCAAAAAAATCAAAAATATAAGTGATAACAATTACGCCAAGAAGCACTTAAAACAAATACATTGAGAAACGCTTATGAGACAAGAACAGAGACCTCGGCTCAGTTGTAACTTCCTGGCGCAATTTAGACAGCCAGTATTTTTTCTTCCAGATACCCCTTTAGAGCATAGATCAAGAGAACCAGATCTAATCTGCGAGGACGATCTTAATTTTGTATTTATTTCTGATAATTAAAGCGCAAAAAGTTTGATATTACAACATAATCAGGTTAGCCAGTATCACTTGTGGAACTAGTTAAAAATTCTTTTTTTCTTGGGTAAGTATACCTAAGCTAAGTATTTATTCTAACCAAAACTAACCACTATTTCTTTTATTTCATTTTTAACCCAAAATTAATAACTTGTTTCTTGTTAATCGAAATTTAACTACTGGTTAGGGGCAAGGTGGCCTAATACTGTTAGTCCATTCACTTGTCAGAAGAAGAATTGTAAGTGCGCTTGATTCTCTTAACCTAACTTAACTTAAGAAACATATTTACAATGAGGTGGTCCAATCACATTAGTCCACACTCTCAATTTACTTTTACTTATGTCACTACCGAGGTGTTCTGGATAGTCCTTCCGTCTATACGTCTAGTGGGTAGGGGTTCCAAGGTGGTTTTGTGCGAAGGAATCTGGTCCTGTTCTGGTACTTGAGGGCTCAGATGGACTCAGTCTGGATGTCAACTGCGTGGATTTCAATGGTTCGAGGAAGACGTACCGGTAGTTGTCGTCGCAGAACGCCATCAGGTCCATATAATGGTTCAGGTTTTGGTGGTCGAATATACATGGCTGTAATTATGCTCCCATACGGAGCAAGAGGATCATTGACTTGGCAATATTCTTCCGTTGATTCCACTATCCAACCTCGAAAGCGACTGCGTACACCAGGTGTATCCATTAGGATAGGTCTACGGGGTTCTAACTCGATGGATTCCTCTGTTTGTTCGTCTGAATCAGACCCTGTTTCCGTTGTAGGTTCGGGTTTGTTTGTTCTGGAGGAGGTATTGTTCGGAATTGGGACCAATTGTCGGTGGATGGATGTCACTCTTCGAAAAATTGGAAGTATTTGTGGCTGTTCTCTTTGGCTCTAGGAAATTACGGAGAACTGTGGCCTCGGCGGACTAAGGTCGCACGAAGGGTCCTCTTGTTCCTGGAATTGATTTTCCGAGACCATGCGTTGCTCAGCTTCAGTGGGATTACCATGTTCTCCTGACGATTTGCAAGGGGAACGCCGATGGTACTTGCAGATTCTAGCTATGATCGCTGATTATCTTTCAAGCGCTAGGGGATGTTTCTCAAGATGGCTATCTCTCCCGCACTCATAGGTACCACACACCTTTGATGGTGGCTTCCTGTTTCGTGTTTACACTTTGGGGATAGGTAATATAAATAAAATATGGATTTCCACAAATTCAAAAAGTTAAAGGAAGACGGAACCTCCACAGGTCCACTACCTAGAAATCTTCCTCTGAAAATCACTGATTCCAACCCCTTGCTTGTAGCTTTATATCAAGCAGGGTTTACGCTAACTCGTGCCCTTCAGGTCTATTACCTGGAGGTCTTCCTTTTGGATATCTTTCTCGTACTCTATAACGAGTGGGTTTTCGCTTCAAGGTGTACCACAGGTCTACTACCTGGAGGTATTCCTCGCGGTCTCACCAGAGTCACTCCTCTCGGACAACTGATCACTAGCTGACCAAGTTCCTACGCTTTTTCTCCTTATATAGGGGAGGGTGATACCGTATCACCACCCCCCTTTAAGAAGTTCCGTATCCATTCACTTTTTGACTATTTTATTTCTTAATAGACAAACAAGTTCAAAGGGATACTTAAAATCTAACTTAACCTCTTAAATTCAGTACTATAATACTAACTTTTTTGGACATCATTCACCGCGGAGTGACTTCCTTTTGCTTTCTACTCAACTTGGATTTACTTATTATGGTAAGTATGCTTACTTATTATTTTTTCATTGTTTTATTACTTTTGTAATCTTAATAATATTTATTTACTTGTAAACAAGCCTATCTATTTTACAGTGCTAACCTATATGGCGTAAAGTCTCTATGAACTTACCAATACATGCGAACGGCAGCCAGTCATCTTTTCGGAGAACTGTAGGTTCCAGGTTCTCGGGTACACTTTTAGAAATTAAAAGGGGTGACACCTAATTGACTGTGACTCAATTAGAAAGAAATCTATATTGGTATTTAAATGCAGACAAAATAAAGATTTGGAGGGCTTATCAATAAAACACTATATAAAGTGCAGACTGTCAAACTTTAATGATCACCTTGTTGTTGTCTTTTTTTCAAGAGTTATTTTATAAATTAAGTTGAAACATAAAATATTGTTTACATTTTACAATTTAAATGTTGTTTAGAAATAAAAATAAATACATCAACAAAGTATTATGTAAAAATAAAAAAAAAAACCAAAGATGTGAAATATGACCGTAAGTTGTTACCATTTTATCAACCCGTGAACACCTGGCGAAATGTCATGACGCAAATATGTAAATATGAAAATTAAATTAAATAGCACACAGGGAAATCAAAAATTCATGAATTTTATTTTACCACACTGCCGCAAGGAAAAGAGTTACAAAAAATATAAATTATTTCGCCAAGGCTGTTTTACAAAAAATAGGTTACTTACTTCATTTCTGCTACCTTATGTAAAATTTATAAATATAAAAATTAAGATTTAATTCCTCGTACTCTTACAGGAAGGAACTCCAAAACCATTGTGGAACTCTTGGTTTATGTACCCCAAAAATTACACCATAAATTTGTAACTATATCCCAAAACCATATCTTGAATTCTTAACCTGAAACCCAACAAACGATTGTTTGCCTTGCAATAAAGTCGACACGGAATGTGCAAAAACAAGTTATTTTTAACAAAACTATTCAGAGACCTAGAAAGGCTTCTCGAGGACCGACTGACAAAACATTCAGGACGCCATCCTGTTTATAAAAGATAATTGCGAATTAGCTCACAGCAGGATATTAATTTAGAAATCGACTTACCACGTGGTTGATCAAATGTGGAACCAAACAAAACGGGACCAAAATTTAGGGCCAGATGATGTCCATAAATAGGCCTTAGGCTTTCAACGGCACTGCACTTTAAAAAGAAATTACTTAGGACATACTTCCAGTACTTAAAAAAGATCGGTCCACTAAGGCACTTTTATAAAGCCAGACACATGTTGCACCTCTAAGGAGAGCCAATAGAAAGGGGCGAGAAAATCAGCTCCAGAAAATTCGAACAAGTTTGACATTCCCCTCCATCATTCTTCCTCACTTCAGACTTATGCCAACCTAATGCCATAAAATAAAATAATAATTACAGTGGAGTTAACTGCTGGCGCCACTAGTATGAGGCAGTAACAACCCGATAATATTCGGTGTCCCCCGAATAATGCTGGCGAATTGCCGCTGAGCAGAACCAAAATCGTGACTGAAACGAAAAACCACGACACTGTCAAAGCTGCCTGGATGCCGAAAAATAAGAAACCAATGAAACCATAGTGACAGAAGAGAAAAGCAGACAAATTCCGAATATTTGTAAACAAAAGAAAAACAAATTTCTTTTGTCTTAATTTAGAGGTTGAAAATACTTTACAAAATGTAATCTAATGAATTATGAATAAAAAATATTGAGGTACGTAAAATATAATTTACATAAAAGTCTTGATATTTTAAAGGTTATATTTAACGGCAAAGTTAACATAACAAAAAAACATAAGAAAAAACAGTTTGGATAAATGAAAACAAAAAGCTATGTAAACTGAAACTATCTAATAGTTCAAGTGTTGTCAAAGTGTTAAATTGATATTTCCAGAAAGAAGAGAGTAAATATGTTTATCAGTTTATGTGAGTGAAATGAACCGAAAGAAGAAACCAAAAAATCAGAATATTTTATTGTAAATGAGAAAATAGTTATTTTCATTAATAAAGAAGGCGAGTATCTTAGTAACTAAAACTGATTATATATTCAAAATATGTCACTTTCAATAGTAACACCCAATTAGTATAAATTCTTTTAACTTTCTTTTATGAAGTGTATGATATGTATATTTGGAAAAATCCAACTCGTAGAGTTATTCGACAAGATGGTGAGAGAACACTGTGTGAAAATCAGTAACTATATAACTAGCCAAATTTTGTAATTGCCTCAGTGTTACTATAAGCTAAATAATTATACATAAATTTGAAAATGTTATACCTAATTTTACAACATTAACCTACACTAACTTTAATAATTAACCAAAATCAACTACTTGTTCGGGACAGGGTGGTCTAACTTTGTTAGTTCATTCACCTGTCGAAGAAAAAAAACAGTAAATATGCTCGAATTTCTTGATCTAACTTAACCCAATAGAGGATCCTAGGATTTCGAGTGTCTGGTCTAAGGTTATGGCATGTGTCTCGAACTGTCGAAAACACTGATTGTTCCTGTTCTGGAATAATATTTCTGGAGCTTGAGTATCCAAATTGGGCAGGTCTAGGTGATAGTCGATTATCGGTGCTCTGGGTGTCAACTTCGTGGATTCCAATGTTTCGAGGGGGACGTACGGCGAGTTGTCGTTGCGGAACCATCTGATCCGTATACTGGCTCAGGATTTGGAGTTCGGATATACATAGTCGTGAATATACCCCATATGGAGCAAGAGGGTCATTAACTTGACAATATTCTTCAGTGGACTCCATTATCCAACCTCGATAGCGGCTGCGTACACCAGGTGTGTGTGGAATACGGAACCTCAAAAAGGATAAATACTACGGTATCTCTCGACCGTATACTGTTATCTCCTGCAGTTTTACTAACAGCAGTAACGCCTTTAAAAATGTGCCCCACAGGTTCACTATTTGGAGGTCTTCCTCTAGAGTGACTGATTCAACATCGTGCTTGTAGCTTTGTTATAAAACATGCCTTTCGCTAACCCCTCTTGAGTACCTTCCTCGTACTCTATAACAAGTGGGTTTTCGCTTCTAGGTTTCCCACAGTTGTACTACTTGGAGGTCTTCTTCGCGGTCTGACCAGAGTCACTTCTCTCGGACAACTGATTACTGACTGACCAAGTTCCTACGCTTTTTCCCCTTATATAGGGGAGGGTAATACCATATAACAAGTGATAACCTTAGACTGCGGCCTTAGTCTAGCGTCATCCGGAGATACCTACTTTATATCAAGGCTCATTTGTCGCGTGGTGTAAGTCGACTGAGGAGGAAAGCATCCCATTTTGTTGAAGTAACGTCTGTCTTCAGTCACGTAGTGCGGTCAGGGTACATCCAATGAGCACTCCTGGATCAAGCCTATAACTTGACAAATATAACACCCGGCCATCATGTGTTGCGTTCTTTTGAAGGTCACCCCTTCCTTAGGGAAAGGATTACCTTCAATTCCCGGTGCAGGAGCCTTTCCAGAACTAAAATATGCCTGAGAAAACTCCTGTTCCTCCGTGAGACTTTCTTCTACTATTATGTCCAATTTGTCATGGTCTTTCTAGAGTGCTGTAAAATCTGGCCCTAAGAATTTGTAGGGCAAGTCCCTAAGCAAGATCTCACACCTTGGTTACCTGCGAAACTAGGTAGCACAAGCTGTGAGACCCTTTTAAAACCCATACGATTGGGTTCCAAAACTCAAAACACCAACAAACAACAAGTTGTCCACTCGAATAACCTTTCTTGGTACGTATTTAGTAGCATTCTGTTGCCTTGCCAGCGTCCTGGCGATTTGTGCTAAAATCCTTCTGACATCTCTACGATCGTCAGAAGGTTGTGGCAAGGTCCTAGTGTCCATTGCTACCCCAAAAGGGGAAAGCACTGAATACGGTCTCCAGCATAACCCAGGACACTGGTATAAGGTGGAGAAAACTGTTCATCGAAACTAATGTTATCGTAGTCGGGATTTAGTAGAGATTTTACGATCGTCACTTTATTTTCGGTTACCGTTAACTCATTTTTACACACCACATCATTTTAAATCTCAATTTTAGCCACACTGTTTACACATGTGTTTGTAACACCTCTCTGCTGATAGCCACCCAGAGAGGTGGAAATTATATTTGGCTACTTGTAAACTAGCCTACCTATTTACAATGATAACCTAATTTTACAAAATTAACCGACACTAACTTTAAAAAGAAACGAGAAGAAAAGACTTTCTGAGAAAATTAAATTAAAAATATCATTCTGATCTGACTTAGCTTAATGATTTTCCTTTTAGGCTGGACAATGCGCTCTTATTACGTTTAGCCCATATCGCTTTTCGTAAGAACATTTAAAATTTCTTTTCCTTAAATAAGTATTTATTTTAACCAATCACTATCAATCCCTATTATTTTTCTTAACCAAAATTAACTACTTTCTCGGGACAGGGTGGTCAAACTTTGTTAGTCCATGCGCCTGCCGACAAAAGACCAGTAAATACGCTCGAATTTCATGACATAACTTAATCTAATAGAACATATTTACAAAGAGGTGCTCCAATTTTATTGGTCCACACTCGCAACTCATTTTTACTCAGTATGTTATCTGGGTGTTCTGAGTTGTCCTTCCGTCCGTCCGTCTGGTGGATAGGTGTTTCAAGGTAGTTCTGTCTACGTGGCAGTTTCTCGGATGCTATGATATGGGCTAACTAGTCTAAGGTTGTGGCAAGCGTCTCGATCGGGTTCATCTGTTCTGGTGCTTGGACCTGGTAACACAGATTGTTCCTGTTCTGGATTAATGTTTCTGGAGCTGGAGTGTCCAGGCTGGTCAAGTCTAGGTGATAGTTGTAGATCGGTGTTCTGCGTGTCAACTTCGTGGAGTCCAACAGTTCGAGGGAGGCGTACCGAGAGTTGTCGTCGTGGAACACCCTGAGATCCATATACTGGCTCAGGATTTGGAGGTCGAATGTGCGTAGCCTTTAAATAGTCCAGGAGGATTTAGTATATTGAACAGATTGTAACATATTATCTTAATTTGAAGTATTAATTGCAGTGGCGGCGCCTGAGACCATTTCAAGGAACGGGATAAAAATATGCAAGCAAAAAACCGCTTTGTATTACTATAATCTATAATTAAACTGGCGCTTGTACATTTTATTTCTACTAGATTCACTCGGGGCAGCGCGACATTTGCGGGGACGGCTCCCTCAATATTTGACTCTGTTGGCAAAATATTAATTTATGTTGGAATATTTCATTTTCTAATAAATAAAATTGAAAAGTTAAAATCAAATTAATTTTATTCAAAGCGAAGAGCTCATCTTACGTCTGTCGTACGCCAAAGAGCTAAGATTATGAATTTGTAAATACTCGATTGAATTTATATTTTATGCCCCTAAATAGAACGGACGATATAATAAAACATGGCCGTGCGCAATAAACAAAACAACTAGAAACGTGTCGTTATTTACGAAACGTTATTTGGGTGAAACGTTATAGAACGTTATGCACCCCAAGAATAACTAGTTCAGTTCAGTTACGGCCGACCGTCGCCCAACAGATTAATAACTAATCAGATACCGCATTCCTGGAATTTTCATTCATAAACATATTTAATCGAACGCCATTAGTTGGGTGGAGAACACAGAGATGAACTCGAAATAGTTTTATTTATTCTGAGCAGGACCTTATTAAAATATTTTGTGTGTAATGTTTAACCGAGTTTAATATATTTATAATGAAAAAATTGTGTATACATAGTAGTTATGCACGTACAGAGTGGTTAGAGTTTTAATAGATTTATGAAAGCATAACGGCAAGGTTAAAATTTAATATTATTGTTAAATTATTTATATCGATGAACTTGTATTTTAGTATCACGTAGAAAGAGTTTAAGCGCATGTTACACTAATTTCAGTTCTGCCATTGGCATGCGTTTCAAAAGCGAAAATATTATATACTATAATACTCTCTCTCATCACAAAAATGGAACATTATGTTTTTGATTTTCACAGTTTTTGTGGTCAGCAAATTAAATTTTTTTGTTCTTTATATTTTTTGTAATATCCATAAATAGGTAAGATGATTCAAGTGTACGCTACAAAACCTCTGTAGGTTAAAATCGATAGGTACCTTTTGGTAACATCAATAAGCCGAAGGTAGCAAATTATTATAATATCATTCGAATTATGTATACTTGCAAAATTTTAAATCGATACAACAATAAACTGAGAAGTAAGTTAAAATCAATTTTCTAGATTTATTTATATACATAGTTAGTTACATACGATTAAACCTAATAAATTTTTGTTAAAAGCAAAATTTAAACCAGTGAATGAAAATTTTACAATACGTATTTACATGACATGCAAATTATATTATAAATTATAAAATCGGTAAATTTCCTTGACCCGGAATTTCAGTAGGAAGTGTGACTTAATTTAATTAGGTGGCTGCCGTCATTTAGCAACACATATATTGTCTTCTCAAAAACTTTTTTCGGCACCATTTTGTTCCATCATATTAGATACCTATCAATATTTATCATTTTCTTCTTATGCCACAGGTGATTGTTGGGCACAATTTAAAATCAATTCAATAAGTAGTTTTTACATTGACACACTCCCCATTTTGAACCAAAATTCTATTTGGCCGCCATTTTGTTCCGCCTGAGAATTAGTGCTACAATGTTTCTAATTTGTCTTTATGTTACACTTAATACTTGCACAAAATTTGAAATTAATCAAAGTAGTAGTTTTTTCAGGCTATTTTTTTAAATATTTTATTGGGCCGTCATTTTGTTCTGCTATCTTAAATTCATACCAAATGTTACTAGGAACGCTAAAACGTGAAGATATGTAAAACGTGAGAGGGTATTTTTTTCACGATTACAAACATTTAATATAGTCGCCATTTTATTCCGCCATCTTGAATTAATACCACAGATTTACTAGTTCATCACTATACCACAGTTAATTATTGCACACAATTTGAAATGAGTGTATTAAATATTTTTTCCAGGCTGAATTTTTAAATAATTTATGAAGCCCATATTTTGTTCCGCCATCATGGAATTGTACCAAAACTTTAAAAGTTTATTCCTACATAATACTTGAATTTTGTGCAACATTTGAGATAAATTCCATAAGCAGTTTTTTACTAATAATTTTTTTACATTTTACTAGGCCGCCATTTTATTTTGCCATATTGGATTTTTACCAGGTCATCCCTATATGACCCTTAATTTTTGACCAAAATTTGAAGTCAATCGGGTAAGTAATTTTTTAGTTATGCCGCTAACAGATATACCTACATACACGCAGAGAGACCGGCGGAACTCGAGAAAACATGTTTTTTGGTATCTAGAGACACTGAAACGTATCTGAAACAATCTCGGAGGGTAATTTTTTCACGATTACAATACTTCCCTTTTACGAGGGAAGTAAAAACATTATTAAACGTTTTTTTACATTATAAGTAGGTAATATGAGGCCCACTGACATATTTGAATATTTTTCGACAAATCAATTAATAAATATGAATAAAAAATAATTACTGCAATTAAGGTTTTTCAGTATCGGAATCTCGAAATCAGTTTACAGTTTCAAAAATCCCGGGATTAAAAACGCAATCTCAAAAAATCCCTACATTTAATAATATAATGCGATGCCTCAAAGAAATGGGAATTGTATCATTTCTCACTTCGCATATCAATCGTTCGATCGCTACTTTGTCTAATTTCCACAACTTCACTTTTGTGGTCAGGGTCTCCCAAAACTCGTACACAATTAGTAACAAATTTATTTTAGTTGTTTTTAAAATATAATTCGTATAGCGTAGGCTATAGCGTATTTAGAGTTGTTTAGCATATGTCTTAAAGTTTTTAAAAACTATTATTATGTCTTAAACTATATAACATTAAAAAAAAACATCTCATTATATTCTTGGGAAATCTAAAAAGGCTATGAGATGATTGAGAGTTTATTATTTTGCAGTGTTTGGCAGCACACACCATACCACTGACTTTTCTAGAAGTGTTCATGTTTTGATATTATTTTTTATAATAACATCTAAGAGACTTTAAATATTTAAATTTAATTTATATTTTAATTCGGCGGCCCGACACTTTTACAAAGAACTAAAAACGCCGCCACTGCACACGACTACATCTGAAACAATAATGCCAGTCTCCGAACGACCAAACGCTGCTGAGTTGATAGATTCTCCGCCCAAATTGAGGTTTGTGATGATTTGCGCGCCGAACAGTATCTGTATTAATCTGTTCCAATAACACGGAGCGGAGCGCCTCGTGGGAAAAACGACGACAGCGCAAATTCAAACCGTCGCGTCGCGTCGTATACGTCTCGTCGTCTTAGTTTCACGGGTGGTTCATTATTTTGGCAAGTGGCAAAGCAACTGCTATCACACGCAAGCAGTGTTGCTAGATTAGGATATTTTTTCCTCGGGGGATTTTTCTGCGGAAAAATATTTACCCTGTAGAAATAAATTTTGGTCTGATACATCTTGCAAATTTATTCAAATACATAAAATTCTAAAATCGCCTTAAAAATTTAAAAAATGTATTTTGCTATTTCGTTTCGCCGTCCATTATCGAATAAAAATATTCAATTCGGTAAGAATTAAATGAAGAAATTAGCCATGCAATTTTCTCGACTGGAAGTACATTGTGGGGATGCCATAATGCGAATATAGTACCTCATTAGTTTAGTTTTGCACCTAGCGAAAGAATGATAAATTTGTATAATGTTAGCATGTACCAACAACAACATCATGTATAATATCAAAAACAGATTAATTTTCTGAATCTGTTTGGACATAATATTTCTGAAACGAATTAATTTAATATTTCTAATTTATCCTATGTTGTTAATATTTTAGACGCTTGTTAATCTGTATTAAAATTAGAAATTCATGATCTACCTCCAAAATAATTTTTTGGGGATTTTTTTTTGAAAATGGTTAAATTGTGGGTGATTTTTAAATTTCGATTGCACTTCCTCGTTTAAATCAATTCAAGAAAAGGCACTTCGCCTTCTGCCCTCTCAATTTCTAATGCATATATTTAAACTTGGTCCAATCAATATACTCAAAACATGGCATCACCGTACCAAAATGTAATTTACTACTTATATGAAAATCCAGTTAGGATTTCTGGTGGTCTCTATTATACAATAATGAATATTATAAATGAATCTAAAAGCTGTATTATGCACTAAAACAAACAAGAAATCAGAGACCTACAAATTGAAGCAAACTTAAATCTGTATTTAGGTACTCACCCAATATTATAAAATACAAACTTGAAGAATTAATGGCTTCACGAACGGAAAACATACCGACACTTTGTTCTTCGTCATCCTATTAGTTACCGTTTACCGTTTACAAGTAGAAACGTTTTTAATTTTTTTGGCAGGCTGCGGTGTCAGCGTCGTTTTCGTTACACGTTTCATCTAACTATGTTGCTGGTTGTCGTTTGCTATGTACCTCGTGTCAGTGTTGCCTGTTTGTCGTGAAGGTTTTAAGAAAATTAAAAACTACTTTTCTGTTTACAGTTCACAAGGGAACAGCGAATCAAGTCAGAAAAGGCATCTGATAAAATATTTCACATATTATAGGAAATTCCCAATTATTAAAAATTGAAGTTTTCATAATAAGGCAAGGCGGGGTTGATAAAAAAATTACTGAACATAAATAAATAGTATAAACAATTCAAAGATTGCTAATTAAATTTTATGGTTTTTAGGAAAAGTTTATAAAAAAAAATCTGCAAAAATAA
>JAUTXW010003936.1:0-67056 GCA_030620095.1 Kuschelorhynchus macadamiae
GGTAAATGATGTTACTTAGTTTAAGGGGTATCTTTAAAAGTTCTTTCTCTGTCTCGGCTAGTTGTTTTCTAGTTTGATGGATTTGTTTGCTAACTCATCTGTAAGAAACTCGGAGCATTTCACTCGAATTATACGAGATATCGTCCTTGAAAAAAAACGATATCATAGCAAGCCTAGATGTCAAATTGTTATATCCCAGTATTCCCATCGACGAAGCACTAGACAAGATTGCTATGAACGAGGATTTCCAGGCACATATAATACAACTCTCGGAGCATTGCCTAAAAAATACTTATTTTAAAAATTTTTAAAACAATAAACTACCATTTTTAGATGTTTTGGTCACAAAACTGCATAACGGATATTTCGAATATACCGTGTATAAAAAACCAACACATACAGACAGATATTTAAATGCAAAATCACATCATCACCCAGCACAAATTCAAGCTGTGGCAAATACTTTAATATCCAGATCCGTGCGATTAACTGACACACAGACGAGACAAAACGAACTTAAGGTAATATCTAGTGCTTTAAAGAAAAATGGCTACACAAATCGCACCATAGAGAAAGCTATTAATGCACAGGTTCCCCGAACAACGAACAACAAAAATTATGAACCGGGAAAGCAACGAGCAGTCTTACCATATGTAAAAGGCACAACAGACAGAATCGGAAGAATTCTTAGGAAACACAACATACAAACAATACACAAGCCACAAACAACTATAGGTAAACTACTCGGAAACCCAAAAGATAAAATCGAACTGGAAAACCACGGAATATACAGTATTCCGTGCCAGGACTGTGAAAAGTTGTACGTGGGGCAAACTAACAGGCGAATATCACCAGGAGTGGAAAAGCATAAACTCAGCATCAGAAATAAACAAACAACCTCAGCTTTATTCCTACATCATCAGTAAATCGGCCATAAAATAAATTTCGATGGGTGTAGGGAGATTGCCAATATAGAACATTATAAGACCAGAATAATCCGAGAAACCATAGTAATTGAAAAACAAGGTGATTTGAATAAAAGGGACGAATCATTAAAACTACCAAAAGTATGGAAGACAATAATCGACAAATCTAAAATCGCAAAAACTCAAGCGCAATTAATGCAACAACAACAGCACCATCCGGAAAACATAAATAACGAGCAACGCCTGCGCAGATATAACCTTCGGCTCCGAGTGGGGGTATAAAAGGAAGCGTCGCAGTCACCAACACGTCAGTCTCTATTCGGAAATGTGATTTTGGCGAAACGTCAGCAAAACTGTTCTTTTCAGAACCACAGTAGTGAACGGATGTACACCCGGAATGAAAACACACACACACATATATATATATATATATATATATATATATATATATATATATATATATTTACATAAGACATTGCGTCTGGACCGGTCAACGATAATAGCATCTTCATATTTACTATTAGTTAGTTGTACTACCAAAACGTCACTTTTAATGCTTTTTTTTCGACTCGGGATAATTTTTGAAAAAAATTCGTGACCTCGAAAAAATTTTCGATAATAATTCATGCAATAGGAAGATTGTAGATTGTGTGAAGTGAAAATTAGCATTGGCCCTATGGTGTTGTTTTCACGCCCCCTAGCCGCCAACTTTCGAACTTAAAAATAATTTACAGCGATTTCTTTTAGCCGAATTACTTATAAATATATTTTTTTTAACTTCTGTTATTAACGGTTTCCGAGCTACAGCCGGCGTCCTCTATTATTGAACCACCTTCTACATTTTTCTAAATCTCGAGAAAACTGTTTTCCCCCTTGCAGAAAATGTTATTTTGGTCACTTCTTAAACAGTTGTTTGAACATATGTTCAGCTAACAATGTGTTTTTGTCAGTTTCGGAAGTAGTCGTAAGAAAAAATGTAATAACCATAAAAATTTAATATACTTAAAGAGTTTGTCTACTTTTTGATAAAAATTTACATACATTTACGTATAATATATTTAAAATACCTCTTTATCTCCTAGAGTACGAAGTTATTTATGGATCACGAATACTTATGCCGTAAGAAAAGTTTTAAAAAGATATTTGATTTCGGTCGCATTCAAGTTAATTAATGAATTATTTTTGGCTCAAGAAATTACTTGGAGACGACGTATTTTAAATTAATTTCTCAATTCATACGAATTCTATTTCTAATCCTCAGATATTTATTATACAAACATACAAACACATGCAATTTATAACCAGAATATTCTAGAGAACAATTTCGATTATTGGAAAAGTTTAGCTAAGGAATTGGTGAACGTAGGTTTGGAAGAAAAACAACGTGCAAGTGAAAACTATTCGACTGTTTGCTTAAAATGAGTAAACTTGTAGCCAAGTGCGGGTACGGTTAAGGATTACCATCAAGATTAGACTATTTTTATTTCTGTCTTATCCACTCAGTTCCAAAAACATTTTAATTAGTTTTTTTATATTTCCCCAGACCTTTTAACTTTTCTGTGCCATTGCTTAGAAAAAGGAGGTAAATAGAAAAGTTGCAATGTTTAAGAAGTAATGCTCAGAAAAAATTTCTTGTCTATACAGGGTGTTGCAAAAATAAAGAACAACAAAAAATATATATTTTTTATGTGGTACACCCTGTATATTTCTCCGCAGGACGATAAAGTTAATTGTACGCTGCAGACAACAAAAATGTACGTCCCAAATTGTCGAAGTTAATACTTTTGGAAGCATTCCGACAATGATTGCAACAAAGCTTAGATTGAAGAATCCCGCAGAATAAACTTGACATTGTATTAGAAATTCCTCACCCTCCATTCTGGTCGATGTAGGTGCAGATATTCAAATGTTAATGGGATAGGAAATTTTCTTTTGCGGCAGAAATGGCTATAATGAGAAATCTTTAGAGAATAAAAAACAGATTGCAAAGACGATCATGGGGTCTAACACGAATTTAACGGTTGGAGATTCGAGTAGCTACATCACATGTACCGGGTGTGAAACTAAGAAAGGAGACCACCTGTATATCGGAGACCGTTTATCCCATGATGTTGGAAACATTTTTCTTAAAGTAAAAGTGGCCAAGGAAGTCCGCTGCTAAAGGGCATCAAAGGCGTAGTCAATTGGAAGAGGCAGATTTTCTCAGAAATTCACCCAGTGAAGGTATATCAAAATTGACTTTATGTTAATCTCTGCTAAATTACGAATAATTTTTATTAAGGGTTTTTGCTCTAGCTGTTTAAATAAAGAGTGGGTCAAAGGGCAAATGTTTTTGACATAACTCAACTAATAATTAGCGAATCTTGATGACTTTGGTCTTGTTGAAAAGGGCATTTATTAGGCTTTCCTATGACGTATGAATTGTATTATTTTAGGTTTCGTTCAGATCGCCAGGTGATGCTTTCTGGCGATTTCTTAAATTTAACGTGTTTTCTTAGAAATTTCAAATGAATTGATATATCTATTATAGGCCAGTGTTACGGAGCACAAAAAAGATATGAAGAAAATTGTAATATTTTAGTTCAATTTCGGAGTAGGTTGTTAAAAGACGCATTAAATAAATGTAGGTTAACAAAAGATGTGGTATAATATTTTTCATTTTGCCATTAGATAACTAACGGAGGAACCAGAATAGCTATTTGCAAAAAACTAACAAATAAAAATTTAACAATGAATTTTTCTGAGAAATAATATGAAGTGGAAAAGGTTATAAAACAAAAGTATTATGCTAACTAATAACACTGGGCGACAAAAAAAAATTTTTGTTGTAACACAAATCAGAATAGCATAATCTAATAGAATGGACCTATCCAAATACGAAAATTACAAATAGCAAGTTGTAGCACGTAGGGTTTTCTTGTTAGAGTTGTAGAACCATATCGAATGTTACGATACTTAATATCTATAGAAAAAATGAATTAAGAAAATTCTTAACCCTGTTTATTGACTATGTTTAGAGTTTTCGCCTATTAAACATACCATACATCTACGAGAAAAGCAAACGAGAAAAATATTAACTTAAACACTAATTAATTAAACTTTATTTTTGCCGTTTATGAGGTGTCCTATCTTCTCTCTTCAAAAACCAATAGTAGTCACCCATCATGGCTGCATCCCATCGTCCTTGGTACCGAATTTGCATTGTTCTGATATCTTTGTGAAACCTTTTACCCTGCTCGTCACTAACAGCTCTCAAATTTTTAGGGAAAAATGACAGATGGGAATGGAGGAAGTGAATTTTTAATGACATTCTGGCATCAGGCGCTTTATCGGCATCTAAGAGTTCATTAACTAATTGATTATGATTATTAATGGTTTGTCACAAAAAATTGAAAGTTGTTTCAATAAGACTAACGTAAAACTAGCTTTTTACAACTACAAAACAACCAATTTCCTTTATACCAAAATCAAAGATCAAACAGCTTTTAATAAACAGTCCAATGTCATTTACAACATCCCTTGTTATTGTGGAAAACAGTATATAGGACAAACTAAACAATATTTGGGCGACAGAATAAACCAACACAAAAATGACTGCAAAAACCATAATCAAACAAAAAAAGATAAAACTGCGTTAGCGTCTCATCGTTTTAACACTGGTCACATTTTTCAATTCGACAATACAACCATTTTGGATAGAGAGGCTAATTGGTACAAACGGAATATAGGCGAAATGATTTACATTTATTTAAATGATACAATAAATCTAAGATCGAACACACAAAATTTAAGTGTTATATATAGTAATGTGTAAAAATATAAAGCAACCAAAAACATGTAAAACAAAAAGTATTCTATGTCTAGATATAATGGGAAAATCTTTTATTCCTACTACATGATTTTTAATTTCATTTTTATTGAATTTTAATTGAAAAATACTTACAATGTATATCGATATTTATTATTTTGTTCGGTATTGTATTTTTTTTCTTCTATATTATTTTATATGTATTAGTCATTGTTTGTATCATGTTATAATTTCTTTGTAACCAACCCCAAAGCATCAATTTACCCGTACATTGACATAAAGAGTCAAGGCTCTTAAATTTGAATGGGATCGTAAAAAAAATATAACATCTATTTATTTTGCAAATATTTTGAAATTACCATCTGCTCAGTTCCTCGACAACACGCAGTGCGCGAGTATTTACAACAGTTTATGTCTCATTCAAGTACGTAAAAACAAAGTTTATATTTATTATTGTACAATGAAGTACAATGAAGTTAAAAATATGGGTGCTAAAAGGTTTCAGGCAGGAGTATTATTTGTTTTCTGTAATTTTGATTTTTAAATGTGCTTTGTGTCTTTTAGTGCTTGATAAAGTAGAAATACATCTACGAAACGTTGCACAGAATATAATTGTGTCTTTTAAACCCTTCCCGAACCCACGAACCTCTTGAAATTAATTAATTGTTCATAATTTTCATCCATATTGTTGCCTAAAAATCCTCTTACTACATTAACAAATGAATTCCATGCTCTGAGTTCCTGCCTGGTAAGCTTTTCCGTAATATTGACATCGTCCAGCAATTTTCTGATTTGTGGCCCAATAAAAATGCCTTCTTTTAATTTGACATCACTTAACTGGGGAAAGACTTGTCTTAGATATTTAAATCTATCACCATCTTTATTCAAAGTCTTCACAAAGTTTTTCATCAGCCCAAGTTTAATGTGAAGAGGAGGCAAAAGGACATTTTTGGGATCAACAAGAGGTATAAATTTAACATTTTGAGACCCCGGTTGAAATTCGCTTCTTTCTGGCCAAATTTTTGTTACATAATGCTGAATTATTGCACCACTGTCCCATAAACAAAGAAAACAGCAATATTTTGTAAACCCCCCTGAAGTCCCACTAAAATCGCTATAACTTCTAAAAAATATTTATGTTGGCAGCATCTCTAATTTCTTTATTCTGTTTATTAAATAATGTAAATCCCGTAAGGTAAATATATTTCAGTATCAGGCAACAGAAGCACCTTCGATCTCCTGTCGTCACTATGAGATGATCTTACTTCTTGAAACAAACGCTTGTTACGGTATACAAACCAACATACTTCATCACAGTTAATTTTTTGGACGATTTCAAAAAAAATTTATATAAATCTTAAAATTAGTGTTTTTGAGTTGGTACTAACCTCAAGTAAGAGAATTTGTGAAAATTAAAATCTTTTATGTAGGGCATTTTACACAGTGGCTCAAAAATGGGTTAAAAAAATATAAAGTTTTATAAAATTTTTAAAAATCAAAATTTTCAAAAAAAATTTTTTTTTCGTAATAGACTATTTAATTCCAAGTAAAAAACGTCTTATGAAGTTTTCTGTAAAACCTATGGTTTTATGGTAAAAAATTATCTGATTTTTTTAATGCAAAAAATAATACATATTCAAAACATTGTTTAGCTACTAAATAACATTTTGATGACTCAAAACACAAAATATAGCCCTTTGTAATATGTATTTTTAATAACGGCTACATTAGCATAATATCAAGTTACCTGTGACTAGCCGTGACGCTTAGACCAAAACAAATAAATAATATGTCAAAAAAGCGTGGTTTATTAACAATGTTTGACATTTTCACTTTGAAGTTATATAGTATATAAACTGTGTTAAGGCTATTTTAGTGATTTTTCTGTGTTTTGAGTAAGATGCCTCATAAAAGAAAACATCATAGTGATAATCGAAAAATGGTATGTTACGCATGTTTTAATAAAGCAGTTAGAAGTGTTAATATTACTGGTAAAGTAAAACAACGTCTTGAAATTATTTCGCCTAGTTTTGACGAAAATAATGCAAGTATTCCCTCAGTGCTCTGTAGAACTTGTTACATAAAACTAATGAACAATAGACTAACAATAATTTTTGACTACGCACAAATGAAAATTTTGCCTGGGCGTTTCGAAATTACTGAAACATGCGTCTGTCAAATTTGTCAAGTGGCGCGTTTTCGTGGTCATCCTAAAATCAAAGATCTACCGTTTTCGTTTGCTGTCAAGAAAAAGGCTGTAGGTAGACCTTCAAAGAAAGATACGAAAGCGAAACAAAATTACAAAATATGCGTGAACTGCAATTGTAAATTACAAAAAGGCAGAACGCATAAATGTACCAAGATGAAAAAAATTGATAATTCCCTAACACTAATTAAAGACTGTAAGCAACAGATTGTAACTAAAGTTCTGGAGGAACAAGAATGTGCTCAGGGAAGTTCTGTCATATCTTTAGATAAGGGACGCAGTACTATGTCTATACAGTTGAAGCGAAAATCAGATCTTCAGGGTGTTTTAAGTGCTCAAGATTTGAGCTATATGCAACAAGACTGTAATTTATCTCAAAATTCGTTAAGAAAAATATGTGGTTACCTTCGCACCAGGATAAACAGAACTTCCATAGAATCTTCGGCTTTACAGAAATTGCGGTATAGTAGTCATATGCTAGATAAGTTTTTTTCAACTGTAGACTTACCGGATATTCAATGCTTGAAACAAGATGGCACTCCATTTTTGATATACTGCAGCGATCTTCCGGGGCTACTAACTTATATTTTAAATGCCAGGCAACAAGACGATGATTTTCATCTAAAAACCGGAATAGATAGTGGCGACAATTCCTTGAAAATATGTCTAACCATACAACCAACAAATGACCCAGAATATTATCAAAAATATAAAAGTGCTGGTATACAAAAGTTACTAATAATTGGCTTGGGACCAAATTTCAAGGAGAATTATGAAAACGTCAAAATACTTATGGACACTTTGCAATTACATAGTATATGCGGAATTTGTCCATATACTTTTGCGGCTGATCTGAAACTAATAATGCTGCTTTTGGGTCTGCAAACAAACGCGTCATGCCATCCTTGTCCGTGGTGCGACATCAACTGCAAGGAACTTCAAAATAAAGGTAATCCAAGAACAATTAAGAACATCAACGAACAACGAATTTTATGGCAACAAACGACTGGGGGAAAACTTTCTAAAGCAAAGTATTTTGGTAAGTATAAGTATAAATTCATCAAGTTGCGATAAATTGTAATGATCATCATCTGACATTTTTAGTAAACTGTGTAAATATGCCACTAATTATCGGAGATAAAAACGAGCCAGTAATTAAACTATATACCTCCTCCAGAATTGCACCTTCTTTTGGGAATCGTTCAAAAAATTTTCGACAGCTTAAAAATTGAATATCCAGCAGCAGCCGAAGCATGGATAAAAAGAGCTGGGCTAAGTTTCGACCATTATGAGAAATTTAATGGCAACAACGCGAGAAAGCTGTTGAAAAAAGTTGATGTTTTAGAAGCATTGTCACCTGGTTTGTACACTTACCTAAGCACTTACTTAACTTATTTTTTCCTAATGTCAAAAAATATAGTTTTTTTTTTGGTTTTAGGCAACAAATATTGCAATTTGTTCAAGTACTTTGATAAAGTTGTTTCCAGTTGCTTTGGGCAAAGTCTTGACATTAATTTTGCCGAAGATATTCAACGCTTTGCCGTCGAATTAATACAAGTCGGAATACGCTATACACCGAAAATTCATGGCCTTGTGCATCATGTTCCTGACTTTATTAACGTACATCAGCGAGCACTTGGTTTTTTTTCTGAGCAAGCTTCAGAACAAGTTCACCATTCATTTAAGATGTGTTCACAAAATTTTAATTTAAATTCAAAAAACTCTCTTCTTCTAAACAAAAATTGTTGAGGTGCATTTGTTACTATAATAGCCAACACATATAATGTATTTATAATATAAATTCGATTATTATTCTTGTATTATTTATGCACAAAAGATCAGTTATTTTTTTGGAAAAAGGTATAGGTTCTATGGAAAACTTCATAAGACGTTTTTTACTTAAAATTAAATAGTCTATTACGAAAAAAAATTTTTTTTTGAAAAATTTGGTTTTTAAAATTTTTTATAAAACTTAATATTTTTTAACCCATTTTTGAGCCACTGTGTAGAATGTCCTACATGAAAGATTTTAATTTTCACGAATTCTCTTACTTGAGGTTAGTACCAACTCAAAAACACTAATTTTAAGATTTATATATATTTTTTTTGAAATCGTCCAAAAAATTAACTGTGTCATATATATAATATGCCATCAACAGTCAAAACCTTTAAATTTTTAAAAGCTTCGAGATATGATTCGCGGAACTTTACGCCGACAATTAGACGTATTGCATACTTTTGTAAAATAAAAATCCTTTTAATCTGAGATCTCAGACCCCAATTTAATATACTATACCTAATTCGAGAGGGTATAGTCCCCACATATCTGCCATTTATACCTATTGTAGTTTATTTTATCCAAAATCATGCGCATATTTTCATAATTTTCTTTCATTGCAACTGAATGAACAACTGGTATTGAGGGTTTTAAATTTTCGTTATGCAATAACACAGCTTTTAAGCTATATTTATATGAGTCTATGAATAACCGCCACTCACGGGGAGAATGTTCAATATCAAGTTCCTGCATTAAACTGTCTATATCAGTACACGCGCACAACGAATTTTCCATACTGTAGAATTCAGAAAACATAGCATTTCTTTTTCTGAAGTACGTAATTTTTGTTTCTTTGGCCAATAGGTTCCATTCCTTAAGACGGGAACCCAGAAGTTCTGACTGTTGCTTGGATAACCCCAAATCACGTACTAAATCATTTAATTCACTTTGAACAATCAAATGTGGCTCGCCGGAACTGGAACCTGTGATAAAAGTGGGATCGGTGCACTGTTCTTCTGAGCTGCCTGATGATGCATTATCTCCATTATCTCCCAAATCAATAACTTGTCAATTTAAAAGCGCAATCGGCACTGGCAACTTTGCATTATAAGGAAAAGGTCGTATGGCAGATTACAAATTTGGATATTCTATATTATGCTTTCCCTTTTTGGAATAACCTTCAGCCTTTGTCAGGCAAAAATAACGATCGTCAGAATGATTGGTGGGTTCTCGCCATACCATTAGAACTGCAAAAGGCATACTTTTTCTTTTTCCCTTCATCCACTGCACCAATGATACACTACAACTAACACAACACACATGGGGAGCCCACCGCTTATCTTGATCCCCAATTAACACACCATAATATTTAAAGTAGGCTTTTTTACATTTTCGAAAAATGGCTTGGCTTGTGATTTTACCAGAAATTCTCCACAAATATAACAAAATTTGTTAGGAGAAATTTTGCAACTTCGGCGCGTTTGACTCGACATTCTCGTCTTCACATACATTTGCTTATCGATAAATAGAGAACCACTCAATTCGATACTCAACAGAAGAGAGATGTTTAACGTTCATTTTATGTCTAATGTATAGATAATTTTTCCGTTATAAAATGGACCCATTTTAGCCGCCCCACAATAAAATTGTTTACCTGCCAATATAAAAGGTTCTAATCAGGCTATTAAAAAATGGTATGTATTAGGGCTTTCCGAATATTTTTTTTATTATTGGGAGGGTATTTCCATTGTGAAAATAATGAGTTGGCCTGTGTTAGAAAAATCTTGTCGGCCAGTGTAATTAGTGTCGACTGAACTGCTGAAGTGCTTGCCGTCATTTTGAATGCATAAACCTAGCCTCTCTGCGGTAGACTGAACTGCTGCTTCTATTTCCATCGCAGGAATATTCTCGACAGCGTTTTGAATTTGGTTGATAAGGTTCTCCCTCGGTGTTGGTCTGATATTAAACAGCATGTCCTTTAGTCATCCCCACATATAAAAATCCAAAAACAAGTTAAATCTGGGGAACAATGAGGCCAGGGAAATAAACTATCTTTACCTATCCACTTCCCTTCAAACCGATCGTCTAGGCACTGTCTGACATTGACAGAGAAATGTGCCACACAGCCTTCATGTTGGTAAATCATGATGGTCTGTATATCAACGTCTTCCAGTAAATCTGGTAGCTGATTGTGGAGAAAGTTTAAATAAATTCTCCCATTTAAAGGTTCATTAAAAATTATTGGACTTTTAAAAATATATCGTCCCAAGTTTTATAGGAAAGTTATCTTTAGTTAGATATTTACAAGCTATTTATACAGGGTACTTTAGAAAGTCATAAAATACTAAACCTTCATTTTTTTATTGAGCACTCTTCAGAATAAATTAATTGAATTTTGATGTATTTTGTTTCTTCTTAAATCAATAAATCGATGAATATTATCAAAGCATTTCTTTCCGTAAAATTATGTCTATAAACTTTTGTAAGAGAAAGATATCTGAACATTCTTGAAGAGTTGGACAACGAATATTTAACTAATTTACATTTGGCAGAACATAGTCAAATTTTCTACAAACACGATGGCGCCACACCACATAGAACCGTTGCAGTTACTAACTTTTTACGACAAGTGGATTGCCAACAATGGACCTTTCCTGTGGCCTCCTCGTTCCCCGGATCTGACAGTCTTAGACTATTTTATATTGGGAACGATAAAAGGAATCTTTTATTTTAATCCAGTAACAACGAAAGAGGACTGTATGGCAAGGGTAAGGGACGCGTTCAAAAGTTTATCTCCAGCTTCAACTAGAGCGGCCACCCACGAGGGATTTATTCGGAGATGCGAATCATGTTTGGAAGTACAAGGTGGACATTTTCAACATTAATTGAAAACATAAGTTGTACTCTTGTGTAGTCTAGACTATAATGGGAATAGGCTTTCTTTAATTAATTTTTGTCTTCACGGTCTCAACATTTTTATAGGTTTCCAACATTTATTTAACGCTGTTCGGTGACGGTTTCTGTTTATCTGGATATCTATCAGCAAATATCTGGCATGTTTTTGTTAAAACTCTGTTATATTCCCCATAGATAATAAACAAATTCATAATAATCCTCGTGTGTGTAATTTAATCGCTCTGGCATGATTATTAATTTAATAATTATTATAATTACTATAATAAATAAATAATATTTTAGTAGGTAATTGTCAAACGACAATAAATATTACGTTTCTATAGTAATCAATTGGTTTTGTTCTCGCCAGGCCTCCCTATCATGGTCAACTAACAAGAAAATTTAGAAGCCGTGTGGCATTATTAGAATAAAAAAATGTTAAATCGTCAATAACTCAAAAACTACAAATTTTTGGAATAGACAACTTTATACAAAGTCACCCTTATTTTGAGTGTTAAATAAGATAAAATTATAAAAATTGGGGGTTTCCATTTGAAAAAAGTAACTTTTAACGATTTTTTAAAGTATATTTATAATGTCAGTTTTGATCACCCTATATTTATTTATTATAAAAATATTAGCACAGGCCACTAAAGTGGATCCTTTTGGACAAGGAAGCCACCCGCAAATAAATAATAGAGACTTCGATAAGCAGATTTTTATAGTTATGTCTAGACCTCCAATGTCATTTTTTACATAAAATTGAAAATATCTCAAAAACAGTTCAACATAGGTATTTATTATGAAATATACCTAAAATTTTTCGAGGAATTCAAAAATTCGATAATATATAGGGTGTTCTATTTAAAAAAGAAAGTTGACGTCTACTTCCGGTATAACCGGAACTGCCGCCATCTTGAAAATATTTTATGCGAATTGCTCCCATCGACTTTAAGTAGCTGCCAAAATTTCAAATTTTTTCAAAGCCTACTTCCTGAGAAATCAATCGCCGCAATTCGTCGTGGGACACCCTGTATAATGTATCTTTAATATATCGAGAAGTAAAAATATCAGCCGATCTAGTGTTTAAGACGATAGGGTTACTTCTTATATATTTTGCACAGTTCCATGTGTTATACCTAAATCTCTAGATGTAGTTCTAATACTGACATGTGGGTTAATTACAATATACGCCACACATTTATAATGAAAACTACCAGTAGCACGAAGACGTCTTGCTAATCGTGTAAAAACTCTTTGCTCATATCTGCGTCTACCGGGGTATCTAGTAGCATATATTGTTGCTGCAATGATAGCATTTTGAAAGCATTTAAAGTAAACTACAAGCATATCATCCCTTTTTTCATTAGAAAGAGGCATTTTGCTTTCGTAATACACACTTACTACAAACACTAACCTTAATAATAATTTGACAACTCATTTTGTGTTTTATTTTGACGCTCGCACTTAATTTTTGCCTACTATTCTTTTAGCACGTCGCATAATTGAATATTAACGCATTTGACATACATTCTTTATGAAAGGGGTGTGTTAATTAAAGCAAATAAGCTTAAATAAGTTGAAGACTACTTAAAATATTTGTAGTATATGAATAAGATTAGTGTGAAAAATTGATAGATACCACGTAAAAATTCGTTTAGAAATGCTTGAGTTTCTTATAAGTGTGTGTCTTAATATTTTCTTTTGCTTATATCTTCGTAAATAAAAACGATATCAACTTGCAATTTGCACTAACTTCCTATTTTTTTTTTGTGCACCGTAACACTGGCCTATAATAATTATATCAACCCATTTGAAATTTTTAAGAAAACACGTTAAATTTAAGAAATTGCCAGAAAGCGCCATCTGGCGATCGGAACGAAACCTAAAATATTATAGTTTATTCGTCATTTGAAAGCCTAAAAATGCCCTTTTCAAAAATACTAAAATCGTCAAGATCCGTTAGTTATTACCTAAGTTATGTCACACATTTACCCTTTCCCCCACCCTTTAATAAAAATAATTGGCAATTTAGCAGAAATTAATATAAAGTTAATTTTGATATATCTTCACTGGGTGAATTTCTAAGCAAATCTGCTTTTTTTAATTGACTACGCGTGTTACGTTTCTTAGTTGTGCACCCGGTACTTTTGGCATACAAGCTTCTAATTGTAAAAAGTGTATTATTACTGTTTGTAGTAAATCTAAGCTTTTATAATTTTTTTTTTGATTTTATTACAGACTGGAAGTGAATGAGACAAAAAATATAGTATATCAACAAAGCTCGGATCAAGGTTAAGACATTTGTCAAGGACTAAAACCATTTAAGACAGTGATTTATATGTCATAAAAATAGGTGTAAACACTCGATATTTATAGTTTATTACAAGTCGAAAGGTCTGAAGCCTATACGACTTTTAGAGCTGCTTATTTTTAAAAAAGTCACGGAAAACGACACTTAGCGAGAAAGGATCTTATTCCTGTGCACACGACGTTATTAGACCTATAGATGTCATCCATCTTGAGTAGTGTCAATTAAGCACTTTAAAAGTCCCAGGTCGTTTACGGCTAAAAATCGTGCCACAGTTTTAAATTTCCTTGCTCCGCCAGATGCAGGTGCACAAGGATTTTTGGAGTTTAAGTCGGCGCGAACATTCCTAAATATAATTAAACCGTAACCAGATGTAGATGACTTCTTGTTAGTTTTTATTTTAGTTATTTGTTTTATTATATCACAACTTTGGAAATGCTTTATTTCCTCTGTCATGTTTACAAGTAAATATCATTAATTTATTATATTATATATTTAAAGTACTGGGCCCAATTCTATTCTGGTTATATATAAATAACCTCTCAGATCTAGAAATAAATGGAAAAATAACGTTGTTTGCCGATAACGCAACAATGCTATGGAGTCATGCTCGCTGTTGTGATATTGTTAGTTATAACTTAAAAAAGATTAACGTGTCAAAGACTAGCGTAATGTCTTTTAAATGTAATATAAACAATGTGTAAGTGGAAAACAACCTAGTTAACGATTTGGCTGAAAATACATTTTTGGGTATCCTTATTGACAGAAAACTAAAATTTGAACCTCACTGACTAATAAGTTGTCATCAAATTAGCCTCAAAAAGTTAGACAACCAAACCAATAGAGATTTATACTTTGCCCTAATTGATTCGCACTTTCGGTATGGTATCTGTTTTAAACAATTATTTCAGACTTTTTTTTGCTGCAAAAAAGGGGCACTAAGATATATCTGTGGAACAAAGCCAAGGGAGTCACGTAAGCCCTTGTTTTTGACCGAAAACATTTTAACATTGGCATCTTTGTTTATTCTGGAAACTTAACTCTGTCTTATGCATAGGAAATATAAAGATGTTATTCATGTTAAGCAAACCAATTACAACAATCATATAATATGTTTCTCCTAATTCCGTCATCTGTACACATAAGGGACTTTCTTATTTATAGTAGTCGCCTGTTATTTAATCGTTTGCCATGCAATCTTAGACAGATATATGATGGCGGTAAGTTTAAGTTTGAGGTAAAGAAACTGCCTACTATGACCTGGAAAAGTATCTCAGTAAAAGATTTTGACTTACACATGTAAATGTTATGTTTTTAACAATATTCTAAGAGTTTGTACGTTTTTGTATTTGTTTTAATTATTTTATTCAATCAGTTTTCAGTTAGATGCTCTCTTTGGTGAAATTTTATTATTTTAACCGAATTTGATGTTTGTATTCTATTGTATACTAGTCGGTACCCGCGAATTCTTTCGCGTATATAACTTTAATGAAAGGGATGTGAAAAGGTACTTAAATCGCCTCATTTGAGTACCTCTTTATAAACCACGTTTGTTGTAGCATTCTCTGGCTGTAAAAAAGCCAAGCTACTACGCGACCTTACTATAGAGCATGCGATATAGAGTTGGGGAAACAATCGTAGCGCAAGTCTATTCCAGTTCTACTTAAAGATTGCCCTTGAGCTTTGTTAATTTTCATGACGAAAAAAAGCTTTAAAGGTACACGTTTAAACTGAAAAGGATAGTCTGACTGAATTAAAGGGATACGTGATATAAAAACTGTTTCTTCCAGACCAGGGCCAGAAATAATAGTAGACTCTATTACATTGTTTTGTAATGTTTAACCTATAGCCGACTTTCATTATCCAATTTTGGTGGTTTTAAATTTTGAATAAGCCTCATTGGTGCCCCCACTTTTAAAGTTAACTCATGAGGATGGATTCCTGAAGTGTTAAGAGAATTTAGGAACTGGACAGGATAATTAACCGCATTTTCTTGGCCTATTAACTACATCTCTTGAGAAGTATGTTAATTATTCAGCAGTAATTTTTTCCAATAAAGCTAGATTTATTTCATCCGCTGTGTTATTTTGTGGAGTTAATATAGCTCGTTCTTTAAACCAAGAAGCTGTTTTATTTTGGCCACTTTCGAGTCCACTATAAACATTTAGGGGGTAGTTTCACCCCTTTGGAAACTGAGTTTCGAAGAATCCCTTCTTATCGAACGTCTGCACTCTAAAATCTGTTTGCACAAGCTCAGCTTTATACCGCAAACGGTTTGAGAAAGATCGCAATAAATTAATCAGTGACCCAATTTTTTCAAAAACACTGTATAAATTTATAAAAAATCTTAAAATATATAAAATAAAAAGTACGTGCTGAAATGTTTTTCCGAATAATTATTAAACTGACGGTTTTTTAAATAAAAAATATTGTAATATTTAAGGGGTGGTTTCACCCCCTTGGAATTTGAGTTTTGAAAAGTCTTTTTTTGGCAAACGTCTACACCCTAAAATCAACCTGTATGCCAAAATTCAGCCTTTTACCTCAAGCGGTTTGAGCTGGAGAACGATGAGTGTGTCAGTCAACTAAGTCTTTTAAATATTAGTATAGATGGATATTGATTCTTATACAATGTGATTCATTTAAAAGCAGAACACCCTTATATCTCAGGTGATATCTTTGGTGATGTGTATGGATTTAAAATATGATTATTCTGACACATTTAACCTTGACATCGCTCATTGGCGTGCGAGCCTAGAGGGGGGAAAATGGTACGACTTTTTAGAAAAAGATATTAGGGTTTTTTTTAACAAAATTATGATTCTCGATTCTTACTCAGCATCATTAAGATCACCCTTATACGAAATTTCAACAAAATAAGTCATAGGCCTTGGAAAATACGAGCTTTTAAAACATGCATTTTTTTTTCATTTCAAATGCAGAACTGAATATAGGGACCTAACAAATCTTCGAAAGAATAAAGACATCACAATCCTTCCAGCAGATAAAGGAAACGCAACAGTAGTAATGAATACCCAAGCCTACATAGAAATGCAGGATATCTTACAAGACAATTGTTATAAGCCTGCTCCAAGAGACCCGACTACATACCAGAGAAAACAACTAAAAATAAAATAAAAAGTTCACCAATAAACCCCAAAATACATACAAAAATCATACCACGGGAAAAGTCGAGCAGATTTCCTAAGCTCTATCATTTACCAAAAATATACAAACCAGAAGCTCCCCCCAGACCTATCGTTAGTGCTGCTAATTCGCCGCTACAAACAGATGTTAAGTCTTTGTATCCTAGTATTCTCACCGACAAAGTGTTGGACAGGATTGCTATGAATGAGGATTTTCAGGCACAGAAAATAAAATACTCGAAGCAATGCCTTAAAAATACTCATTTTTCATTTAACGGGCAAATGTATAGACAAACAGATGGTGCTCCAATGGGGTTCTCGCTATCACCAGTAGTTGCAAACTTATTTATGATACACTTCGAGACAGAAGCTCTTGAGAAAGCAAATTAAGTAAATTCAATAACTCCCAGAATACAATTTACCCTAGAGTTAGAAGAAAACAACAAACTTCCATTTTTAAATGATCTGATCACAAAACTGCATAACGGACATTTCGGATACACTGTGTACAGAAAACCAACACATACCGACAGATATTTAAATGCAAGATCACATCATCACCCAGCACAAATTCAAGCTGTGAATGAGTACAGACGAAAAAAAAAGGAACTTAATATAATATCTGGTGCTTTAAAGAAAAATGGCTACACAAATCACACCATTGAGAAAGCTATTAATGCACAGGGTTCCCGAACAACGAATACCAAAAATTATGAACCGGAAAGGCAACAAGTAATCTTACCATATGCAAAGGATACAACAAAAAGAATCAGAAGAATTCTTAGAATACACAACATACAAATATTACACATCCCCAACAACTATAGGTAAACTACTTGGAAACCCAAAAGACAAAATCAAATTGGAAAACCAGAGTATACAGCATTCCATGCCAGGACTGTGGAAAGCTGTACGTGAGGCAAACTAACAGGCGAATATCAGCAAGGGTAGAAGAGCATAAACTTAGCATTAGAAACAAACAAACAACATCGGCCCTATTCCTACATCATCAAGAAACTGGCCACAAAGTACATTTCGATGGGTGTAGGGAGATTTCCAATATAGAGCATTATAAGACCAGAGTAATCCGAGAAACCATAGAAATAGAAAAACCAGGTGATTTAAATAAAAGGGACGAATCATTAAAACTAACAACAGTATGGAAACAATAATGAGCAAATCGAAAATCCCAAAAAACAACAGCAACACACGGAAAACATAATGACCAACGGTCGCTCAGATATAACCTTCGTCCCCGGTGGTGTTATAAATAGAAGCACTTCAGTCATGCCAAATGTGATTTTGGCGAAAGGTCAGCAAAACTGTTCTTTTCAGAACGATAGTAGTGAACGGATGTACATCCGAAATAAATCGATTTTTTTATACTAATTTTTGACACTTATTTACTTTGGGCTTTTTAGGACGCGTTGAGAAAGCATTTCTAACTCCAGAAAATCCTAAGAAACTGAAACATATGTTGAGAACTATATTTAGAAAGTGAGGCACAGCAAAGCGACATATTTTAATGCAAATAATTTTAATTACAAAAAGAGCGACCATGCATTTTGTGCAATGTGTAATTTGATTACCATTCGTGAGGCATGTATAAAACTATTTTAATAATCTAATGCAATTTATTTTCCGATTTTGTCAGCCTAGAGCAATCCGAGCAAAACGGAAAACATAATTTAATTATTTTTGTTTGTTATACAGTTTCGGCTATAACTCTGTAGGGAAACGAGAAAGAAAGAACCAGAAAATAAATCTGTGCCACCTTATTTCTGAATACAATACTTGGAAATGTTCTTTTAGGAAGATAAATGAGATTTATGATCCCCATCATAATAACCTTTATATACGAGGTGTTGAATACAATTCTACTTCTTACCCCTGTAGGTAATGATTATTACTGTTTATTAGCTTGACGTTAACTTTAGTTAGTCGCCTTTTGAATGACAACCGATTGAAAAACGCTGAGAAAATATATAAGGAAAATTGGAGGACAATCAACAAGCAGAAGGTCTAAAAAAGAAAAAAATATATTGATATCATTGCTAGTAAGGGCTCTGTTGTTAAACATCTAGAAAGTACATATAACCTGTTCAATACATTTTTACTAAATTAATTTTTAAAAAATCGTAAAACAAAGCCGTTCCATCCCCCAACCATTGTATCAAAATAGTGTTTCAAAAAGTATATTCTTAACACTAACAGATCCACAAAAAATTGAACAATTATTAAAGAAGCAACAAAAAAACCCACAGCTGGTATTGACGGCATCTATGACAGGGTTCTAAAAAAAACCAGTCTGGTACTATCGCAACTACTGAGCTATCTTGTTAATGAATCATTTGTTAATGGTCTTTCCATGAATCGCTGAAAATCCTAAAGTGTGTGTCTGTATTTAAGAATAAAAAATCGGTAAATTCCTTTACCCGGAACTTCCATGGCCTACATGCCATCGATGCAATGCATCGATTATTGCTAATAAGTCAAAAACTGTGATAGATACGAGAATAATGCAAAATACGAAAGAGCTAAAGAAATGAACAGAGTTTAAATTTTATATCAGGGTGCTCCAAAAAAAAGTTCCGCAAGATAAACTTGTAGGTGATGCAAATAAATGTAACACCCTGTATACTACCATCCACGATTTTGATATTATATCGTAGAGGTTCTTAAAAGTAATACATATTCCAAATTTGAACTAATTGTCTCAGAAAGAACTGGAAAAAAACGCAAAAAACTAGAAAAAAATTGAAACTTTGACACCCTGTATAACGAAAATGGTGCCTTTTTGACCATGTGTATACGTGTTACGTATATTGTCTCTTCATTTTTATTGGGCGTCATTTTGTTCCATCATATTGGATTTCTGCTAATATGCTTACATATCTTTTCTCCCTAGGCCACACTTGACTTTGACAATTTAAAAAAAAACTTTTGTTTTTTTTTACTTGATCCTAACCCCAAATAATACAACACACTAACATAAAAACAGAAGGATCGTAAATACATCGAAGACAAGTGGCACAATTTGTGCGATTATTGATTATCCTAATAATAAGATAACAGATTTTATTCCGCTCGCTTTACTAAAGTGTTCGTAAGAACCAATCCAAAGTTGCCCATGTCTTTTCCCGCTTTCAAAAATAAGTTGTTCATTTCACTCAAGTGAAACTCAATAAGTGCGGCCCCGAATTGAAAAATAAAACCAAAATAGACCTACATTTTCTTTACTTTTTACCCCCCGAAAGCTAAGTAATGGTCCATTGATCTAATGCCCGCCTTTCAAAACATCCGAATCTTGCATTTTATAGATGCTTTTACGCCGCTAAATAGGTTTTTTTTTTCGAGAAATCTCAGTTCCCGGTGCTCCAAAAAGCTTTTCACTGTATTAGAATCTCTGCCTTTTAAATAAAAACCTGTATAAATTTTCGAACTCGTCTAGAAATAACAGAAAAGGGTCGTTAAAATATCAAATAATAATTTCGTTAAGGGAACGTCTCTCTATCGACCTGTAAAAACAAAGGGGGCTTCTCTGGCTGCTTTGGCATATTTCTTATTTGTATTAAATTACAACCCCGGGGTGCTAATGGAAATATTTTGAATTGGGAGGACGGTTTTTCCTCCTTTTATGCTTTAAACCTTTAACGGGAAGTTGTAGAAGGTAATAAGAGCCCTTAAAATTTCAGTAAAAAGCTCTTCATTATCTTTCGTGTAAAAATAATGATAACGTATATGACATAAATATTAAAAAAAAAATAGCCATTTTTTATTTTGTTTTAATTCCATATTAATTTTACCTATACGTAATTGTTTTTACACATACATGCAATGAAACTCTAAATTTTAACTACTAATTTTAATGGCGCCATTATTTTTTGAACGTCACCAATGTCGATTTCTCGAATTTTATTACAGATTCGGGTACGTAGCTGTTCTACGTTTTGAGCCATAATCGTAAACTTTTCTAGTAAGTAAAGCCCAACATTTTTTAATTGGTATTGCCTGGGATAATGACACGAAGATCTGGCCAGAGAACATCCTACCCATTAAAACCACACCGCCATTCTCTAGTTGCACATACTGGTACCCACTTTTGCAGTTCTTAAGCATAAGAGCGGGTTTAAGGACTACACCCTATCTCTCATCTCTCGCCCTTGTCTCCATGATATTATAACATTTGCAAATTTACGTATAATTATTTAGTTTATAGTAACACTGAAGCAGTTACAAAATTTGGATAGTTATATAGTTACTGCTTTTCACAGAGTATTCCATCACCATCCTGTCGAATAACTCTACGTTTTTTTTTGTCGATGGGGAATGCTTTCGGTTCCCGGTTGGGATGGAGACAGTGTGGGACTCGCCTTACTGCCAGGTTGTTACACCTGACAGATTGCCATACCCACTAAACTCCACCGGACCCCCATCAGACGGACCGTTATTGGGCAAGCCCAAAGGTCCTTCGATGGGGTTGATGCCGTCCTTCCGGGGATGACCCTCTGAAAAGACATGGACCTCTAGGGGAGTGTGTTGCCTCTTTGGCACGGTGTTTTTGCGCCGCCTCTCGTTACTGGTATATCTGAAAAAGAAAATATCATTAGTGATGTAGTCGTCTTACCTGTTGATGCTACTCTTGTTGTTTCGTCCTCCCGTCTGTCCGGTTGCCACTGCCAGCGTCCCACTGGTCCTTGGCCCAGTTTGCCGATGCCAGGTTCCTCCGTCCATCCGTGTGTTGGTCTTCTTAGTGTGTCCTCTTCTGGGCCCTCAGTGTCACAGCTGTTCCGTGTCCTTGCAGTGAGGAACTGAGGAGGGGTGTTCTTTTACCTCGGGTTCAACTGCAGCTCACGCCGGAGCCAGTTGAGGTGCCTGGTATCCTCTTCTTTTACCTCAGGTTCAGCTGCAGCTCACGCCGGAGCCAGCTGAGGTACCTGGGAGTCCTCTATTCTTGGAGCTTCTGTTGGCCACATGAGTTGCTTAAGAATTTTTGCAATTAAGATCTAGCTTCTGAGGAGCACGGAGGCTCAGAAGTTTTGATTTAATTGCATCCATCCTCAAGCAATTTTAACGCAGAAGTCCGTGTCTTGGTCTTCTGTGTCTTGTCCTATTGTTGTGGTTTGGAGCTAGTGGATCATAGTTCACCAGGTCTCGTAGATTTTCGTTATGATGGCTTTCGGCTACTCTGAAAGCTCGGGTAGCCTTTTGTTGCATGAAATCTTCAATTTGTGTCCAATGAAGATCTCTCTGCAAGTCCTCGTTCCTGATGAAACCACATGAAAAGTATGGCCTACGTTTTCTGGGAGTTGATCTTGACTTTCCACTTAATGCACCAGTCATTAAGGTCATTTATGTCCTCTTGAAGTCGCCTTCCCAAGATGCGGGTGCTTCTGCTTTTGTGTAGGATGGCGGTGTCGTCTGCGTAGAGCGCTGTTATGCCCTCGTCTCCTATTGGGACATCGTGGGAGAAGATGGAGTACAGTATGGGTCCCAGTACCGACCCCTGTAGAACTCCTGCTATCAGTCCTCTTTGTTCAGGGGAGACAGGAGTTGGGTTGTGATGGGGTAGAACCTGTGCATCCAGATCCCTTACAATCTCGTTAACCTCTTTCTCCCAGATGTCTGTCGTCTTTGAGGGTGATGGTTGAAAGTGGGCCCTGCCAACAATGGCGTCTGCAAGGATCTCGGCTTTGTTTTGATCTGTGTAAACAGGGCCGTTTACACTTTGAAGAGGAAGGGACGTTTTTCAGACCTGGCAGGGCACTGCATTTGCCATGCAGTTGTGATGTATTCAGGCATCTCACTTTTTCACTCCACTTGTTGTCCCGTATTCCTTGAGGCTGTCCCTCAGGAATTGGGAGTGGCGATTTAGTACAATCCTGTCTTCTTCCTCTCGGATCCTGGCGTAGACCCTTCAGTTGTCGATCATCCGAACCTCAGATTTTAGAGGTTCCGGGAGGTCTTCTGTATGCCGGTGCCTGCTTATGTCTTCCACTACTGTGTTCTCATGGAAGGCAGTCAGGATGGCTGTCTCTAGACGTCCTACGGCCTCCTCTAGTTCCTGAGGAGCGTGGATCTCAGGGATTTCAATTAAGGTTTCCAGACGCCTTTGATAGGCCTTCCATCGGTTGTCTCTCTGATGTGATGGTTTACTCTGTCTAGGTTCACACCCAATTGTCGGAGTACTGGGTTGTGATCTGAGGTTCCTTCCTCCAGAGTGTTTATGTCCAGCTCTTCCCTGATGTTTTTCAGGAGTGAATGTCATCAGGACTGAGGGCCTCCCATATCCACGGGGGAGGCGGGGTCTGCTCGGGGGCCTATAATGGCGAGCCTATGATCTTCGCAGAGTCTGAATAGTTTGCGACTATCGTTATTGGGGTAGGAGCAATGCCATTCTTCTGATTTACAGTTGAAGTCTCCTATAATAATTTTTGGGGAAGTGTCCTTGGCTAGATGTGGTCTCTCTACTCTACGTGCTGAATTTTTTAAAATTTTTTATCAAACACTTCATGAAAAGAAAGTTAATAGGTCTGTTAATGGGTGAAACTATTGAAGGTGGCATAAACTTCTTGTCAAAATTAGCGAATAATATAATATTTAAGAAAAGAAATATTTTTCCAACCGCTCTACCGATTTCGATGATCTTTCTTTTATATGGTAGGCTAATATGTCAGAAATCATACTAAGATATCAAAGTTTTTTTGCGACAGCGTTCTGCTCGATACAGGGTGTTGTAAATATTTGTGATTTTTGTCCAAGGATTCATACCTGCAGTAATAGAACTGGTACTGGTTCAGTAGTTTCCCCTGAAACTAGATGTTGCAGTCTCCATCTTTATTGGTATTCTCTTTTTTTTCATTCATCCATTTATCTTTATTTTTAATGGAAATATAAGGTTTTCTATCCCTATATGTTCGTATTGTGTTTCCCTGTTCACACATTTAAAAATGTATCATTCATCTAGTGTGCTTGGCATGGAAGAAAAACATCCATATGTCAAACGTGACAAGTTATCAATCAGAAGTTAGTTTGCGTTAAATTTTATTTCTTGTCAGTGTTTTATATTCTTGTAACAATGAACCCATTCCCAAAAAGAAATCGCAGTCTATCGGAAGCTGAATGTGCTGTTGTGGTTGCCCTTTCCCAAGAAGGTTTTAATCAAACTGAGTTGGTACAGAGGTTTGGAGGATCTCAGGCAAACATTTCTCGTGTGCTATAACGTTATAAAGAAACTAAGAGGAATATTAGAAGACAGGGGCAGGGTCGTCATCGAGTAACAGGACCGTTATATTCGTCTCGAAGTTTTAAGAGGAAGATTTATAAGCAGTGCGTTGATTCGTCTCGAGTTTTTAAATCGCTTTAATTTTCCAATTAGTCAGAGCACTATTACAAGAAGATTGGCTGAAAATCAATTGAGGCCTCATAAGGCAGCTACTGGTCCTCTACTTACAAGGGAGCACAGAAGACAACGTTTGGAATTCGCGCGTGAGCACCTAAATTGGCAAGTTAGAGACTGGGCCAACATACTGTTCTCAGACGAATTTAGATTTTGTCTTTTTACCAACGACTGGCGAAATACGGTTCACAGAAGACCAAGTGAAAGAAACGCAACTTTGTACCCACTGTGAGTTATTAGGATCGAACGCAGTTAGTGGTATTGAATGATTGAAGATTAACAACTCAACGATACATTACAGATATTCTGGATCCACAAGTTGTGCCATATACGATATCTGTAGGGGCACATATCATGCTTATGCATGATAATGCATAATAGCCCTCACGTAGCTAGGGTTGTGCAAGATCATCTTCAAGAGGTAGGCATTGACAGGGATTTGGCCGCCCCGAGCCCTGACCTTAACCCCATTGAACATTTATGGATACGATGGAGAGAGTACAACACTGCAACCCCAAGCTAGAAAACTAGACCAGCTGGAGAAAGGCTTAGCGAAATTTGGCGACAGATTGATCAAGACGAGATCCAACGGCTAATTTTAAGCATGCCACGACGCTGTTAAGCTGTGATTACCTCAAGAGGTGGGAATACTCGTTTTGGAGTGAAAGTTGTTTATTTTGTTCATATTTATTATAAATTTAATAATTTAGAATTAAATTCAATTAAAATGAAGTCTTGGAATTTTTGTTAGATAAAAAAACATACAGGGATAAAAAATCGTATATTTCACTAAAAATAAACTTAAAAAGATGAATAAAAAAGGAGAATACCGATAAAGAATGGCGCTATAACGTGACTTTTGGGGCGAACTTCTGAACATACCAGTTCTCTCTACAGGGCGTTTTGAATCCTTGGACAAAAATCACAAATACCTGTAAGACCCTGTATATCAGCGAAACACTGTTACAAAAAAAACGTAGTATGATTTCTGAAATATTGGCATACGATATAAAAAAGATCATCGAAATCGGTAGAGCGCGCGGTTTGAAAAATATCGAACATCAAATTTTCCTTAAATATTACATTATTCTCTAATTTTGACGACAAGAGTATTTTGAATATATAATCAGTTTCAGTCAATAAGATACTGGCCTTCTTTATTGATGGAAATAACAATTTTTTCTTTTACCAATAGAATATTTTGTTCTTAATCTGAATCGAAATTGAACATTATAACATTGCGCATAAACATAACCTTTAAAATATCAGAATTTTATGTAGATTGCTTTTTACATACCTCAATATATTTTATTCATAATTCATCGCATTACATTTTGTAAAGTATTTATAGTTTCCTAAATTAAGGCAAAGGAATTTTGCTTTTGTTTTGTTTACAAGTATTTGGTATTTTGCTGCCTTTCTCTTCTGTCACTATGGTTTCTCATTTTTCGGTATCCAGTCAGCTTCGACAATGCCTGGTTTTTCATTTCAGTTATAATTTTAGATTTTTCGTTCTGCTCAGAAGCAATTCGCCACCTCTTTTGAGGGGACACCGAATTTTATCGGGTTTTGACTCTCTTATACTGAGTGGCGCCAGCAATGATCACCATTGGAATTATACTTTATTTTATAGCGTTAGATGCCAACCTTTCTTTCCTTCTGAAGTGAGAAGAATGAAGAAGAATGGTGGAGGATATATCAAACTTCTTATAATTTTCTGGAAAAGATTATCTCGCTCTTTTCTATTGGCTCTCTTGGGGTTCGACTTTATAAAAGTGCCTTAATGGACCGATTTTTTTTAAATACTGAAATTATGCCTAATTAATGTTTTAAAAGTCCAGTGAAGTTGAAAGCCTAAGGCCTATTTATGGACATCGTCTGGCCTAAATTTTGGTCCCGTTTTTGTTTGGTTCCACATTCGACCAACCACGTGAATGGCGTCCTGAACTTTCTTTTGTGACCGTTCCTCGAAAACCTTTCTAGAGCCTCGAAATTCCTTTGTTAGTGACCAGTGATGTCGAAGGAGCCTCAGATGACTAGAGGGTTTCTGGATATAATTTTAAGTTAAGATTTCAAGATTTAGTTTCAAGTTCATTATATTTTTAAATTTTACAAAAGAGTAGCGAAAGGAAGTAAGTAACCTATTTCTTTTATAAAACAGCCTGGCGAAAGATTTTATATTTTTTATATGTTTTATTACTTTTTTCCTTGCAATGTGGTAAAAGAAAATTTATGAATTTTTGACTTCCCGGTGCGCTATTTAATTTTTATATTTACACATTTGTGTCATAACATTTCTCCAGATGTTTACAGGTTGATATAAAAATAACTCACTATCACATTTCTTCCATTTATTTAATATTTTTACATGTATTTATTTTTATTTCTTGATATCACTTAAATTGTTAAATGTATTATAAATTTCACATTTTAAAATTATTTTATAAAACAACTCTTAAAAAAAAAACAAAAAGAACAAAGGAGACCATTAAAATTTGACAGTCTGCACTTTATACAGTGTTTTAGTGGAAAAGCCTTCTAAATCTTTAGTTTACCACAATTTAAATATCAATATAGATTTCTTCTGAATTGAGTCACAGTCAATTAGATGGCGCCCCATTTAATTTCTAAAGGCGTACTTGAGAACCTCCAACCAACAGCTCTCCGAAAAGAAAACTGGCTGCCGTTCGCATGTATTGGTAAGTTCATAGGGACTTTACATAATATGTCTCATAATCTTTTAGAACTGCTTCCAAGGCAACTCCGATACCATCACCACGTGAATGGCGTCCTGAACTTTGTTTTGGCTGACCGTTCCTCCGAAAACCTTTCTAGAGCCTCGAAATTCCTTTTGTTAGTGACCAGTGATGTCGAAGGAGCCTCTAGATGACTAGAGGGTTTCTGGATATAATTTTAAGTTAAGATTTCAAGATTTAGTTTCCAAGTTCATTATATTTTCAAATTTTACATAAAGTAGCAGAAAGGAAGTAAGTAACCTATTTTTTTTGTAAACAGCCCTGGCGAAAGATTTTATATTTTCATATGTTTCATTACTTTTTTCCTTGCGGCAATGTGGTAAAAGAAAATTTATGAATTTTTGACTTCCCGGTGCGCTATTTAATTTTTATATTTACACATTTGCGTCATAACATTTCTCCAGATGTTTACAGGTTGATATAATGGTAATAACTTACTATCACATTTCTTCCATTTATTTAATATTTTTACATAGTATTTGTTGATGTATTTATTTTTATTTGTGCATATCGCTTAAATTGTTAAATGTATTATAAATTTCACATTTTAAAATTATTTTATAAAACAACTCTTAAACAAAAAGAACAAAAGGAGACCATTAAAATTTGACAGTCTGCACTCTATACAGTGTTTTTGGAAAGCCTTCTAAATCTTTAGTTTACCATAATTTAAATATCAATATAGATTTCTTCCTATTGAGTCACAGTCAATTAGATGGCACTTATTGATTTCTAAAGGCGTACCCCAGAACCTCCAACCAACAGCTCTCCGAAAAGAAAACTGGCTGCCGTTCGCATGTATTGGTAATAGCCATCAGGCCATCAGGCCCTCCATCGTGCTTGCTAAGCCAAACCTCGCCCCCTCTCTTGATAAGTCTGCTTCATTCCCATCTCCTCTGGATGTAAGGTATATTCGACATTATCCGTCTCGAGCAGTATGTACATTCTTCAGAGTTTACCCTATTGTGTTCAGGTAAGTATTTGGAAAGCAACCATATCCTGAAGAGCCTGTGTTAGAAAATAGTCAACCTCTTTGGTACGGTTTGGCTAATCACACCTCAATGTTAAGCATGAGGTTCCACGTCCTACTTTTACTACTATTTGTCCACCTTGCTTGCCGTTCGTTTACCAGGTGTGTTTTTATAAATTGGTTTTGTTTCCGACCATGTATCTTTCATACTTTCTCCTTTATTTGGATACGATCGGAGGTACTCCAGAAATAACTCAAACTTCATAAGCCGAGATTGTTCTATAAGTCTTTTCATAGTTTACTGCTTAACAATGCCGTGCTCAGAAATATGCAGAATAGGGCAGCTGGGGATGAACTACTCCTGACAGAATTCTTATTTCATTCATTTTCGTACCTTCTAAATTGTTTTATCACATGGTTCCGGAGAAAATCATTTTGCGTCTAATCATTCCCCCAGTTATTTTAAGACTTTTAGTATCACGTAGTGCCCTAAACGTTAAAACGCATCGACGCTATCTTTCTCATTGTCGTTAACAGAACAGCTTCTATTTTCTCGACGTGAGACCAACCGCCTCGAGTCCATCTAACTCCCGACCGTGTCTGCTCTTGGCCATCAACGTCTGCTCCTGCTTTATAACCACTATCATAGCAATGTCATCAGTAAACCCGACAAGTGCTACTCCCTCGAAAAACGTCAGTAAAGTTTTCTTAAAATAAATCATCGTATAGGACGTTCCAAAGAGTTGGTCGCAGGTCTGACCGTTGCGGAACACCACTATTTATTTCCCAGTACTCCTTTTTAAGTTTTCAGCTTCTAGTATGGTCTCCCTTTTGACTCATAAGGCTATAGTATTAATCAAGTGTTCGTCTATTCACTTACAATCTAACCTTGTCTGGAGAGTTCTATATCCTATATCCATGTAGAAGCCGTTATTACTCTTCATCTCTGAATTTGACAAAGTTTAGTAATTTTCATCATCTATTACAATGACTTTATTAACAAAATGAACATGTCTTAACGCAAGTAACATCTTGGAATTTGTTGCAGTTTTGAGATAATTCTGCTTGTTATCATGCGTGAAACACGCCCCCATCTTGTTTTTGCCAATTCAACCAATCTTCGTTCGATAGCTGCTGTCAGTATTCTAGGTTTTCACTTTTTGACGGTTCAACTAACTGGTAAATCTCTTAACACTCCCAGGACCTCTCAGTGGGGATTACTCTTCTGTGTTTTCGACTAGCCAAATTTTTCTTTTGTCCTTGCTCCCCCGATTCCAACTTTGAAACCGGTTCCTACTATCACTCTGCCAGATAGCGTAAGCCAAACAAGTCCCAAACGTCAAAATATTATCTTTTTTGTAGCCGTCGCCTACCAGACTCACCACCGAGTATACAGTTTACTATTATCTATGTCTATACACCCCTCCCTGGAAAAGCCACTCACTTTTCGACGGTCTAACCCAGGATACCCAAATCCCCGGGCCAGCAAGGTGGCACCGGTGACCGATTCTGACCTTCGAATCAGTGTGCCACTTTCTTCAATAAACTTGTGTCTCTTGTAAAACATTGCAATCAAAACTGTTAAAAAATATGATGGCTTTACGTTTTCACTCGGCTATCCTAGAAGATTTTTTCTATAAACTTAGAACATTTCTATAACTAATATGCCTAGCACCATAAAATGAAAATTTTCACCCTAAAGTAGGTGTAAAAATGTCATCTTTGAGACACTCGTATAAAAAAGGCATTTATATATTAGGTGTCTTGAATCTATACCACGAATAATAATTTCTATTTACTATATTATTAAGTTTAACACCAACTCAAAAAGACAAATTTTCAAGATGAAAATAAATAAAAGTTTTTTATCAGTTCTCTTACAATACAATTCAGTTCAATAATAATATACTGTAATTATAAAAATTATTGAGCTTCTTACAAAAAAAAATACTTGCTTTTCACCTTACTGAGTGTTTTAGATAAGATATTCATGAATTCAACAACTCGCTACTTTCCAATACGATCCTAGGAAAAATATACTTTTAGAAATATTTATAATCAACAGCAAAAGTCAAGATGTGAGCGGGGATCGAACCCACACCTCTGGATCACTAGTCCATTGCTTTATCGTACCATTGATAAGGAATTCGTTAGAACTTGTACATATTCAAACCCACCAGTAACATAACTTTTGTTGATCTTGCCAAATATTCTAACCTTATGGCGCAGCTTTCCTGACTGGACATATTTTCCACGCACACTCCATTTTTATTTAGCACGCTTTAAAAATGAAGGGATCTTATCTGCCTGGTTATTTCTTATTTGTATCAAATTACAACCCTGGGGTGCTAATGGAAATCTTTTGAATCGGAAGGAAAATTTCTCTCCTCTTTCGTCTTAAACCTTTAACGGAAATTTGTAAAAGTTTCGTCATCTGCCAGGTAAAAATTAGTTTGCGTACCTAATTAATAAAGGTAATATAAACGTAAATGAATATTTTTTAATGAGCAGAGAAAATGAAGGCCTAGCGCCGTTGCGCCTTGTGACAAAGAGAGACGAAACGTTGACATAGAAAGCGAATTTGCAAAAGATTTATTTTTAAATTCAACGTACACCTACAGTTTAATTTGGACATTAACGCAGCAGCACACTTCCACCAAGGTACATTAACACACGGTATAATATTCCGATGTCTTATTTCAAACCATCCGCGCACATGGGTTATAACGCGGAAAAATATAATTAACAGTTTTATATTATTAACTAGAAATGCAGATACGAAGAACGACAGAGAATTCTGAGGCAAAAATTTACGTCTACATTAAATGTGCAAACACACCTCTATCTTGTACTCAGTACTATACATTTTCGAGCCCATTTAAGCACTCCCTTTGTTGATTTTAAAACACTTCTACCATTCTTGACGTAATCCCAAAAGTAAAGGTCTAATAAGGTCAAGTCGGGTGATCTCGGAGGCTACCCAAAGCCCCGCTTTTCTACTATTCTTGAACTTTCATGAAAAATGAAGGGGTTACTATTCATGATGTTGCAGTGTTTTTTTTAGACACTGCTTATACTTAACAATCGTAACTAAGGTAACTTTAATCTTGTCAATGTCAGGTTTTTAACACTTCGAAATCTCAATTACAACTGAATCAAAATGAGGCCTCGCGGCGCGCTTATATAGCTTTTAGAAAAGGATGGAATGATCTAGAAAATTCTAGAATAATCTAAATAGTACAGGGTGAGATGAATTAAGCCTAACAGAACATTCGAGAACGGTTTTTGACATTATCATAGTCGTTACATGGATAAAAATTAAGGTAAGTCTACTTCAATAAAATAACAAACAATAAATAAATTCATCTAAATCTTAACAAATCTATGACTAGGGCTAAATTCGTAACATTGCCCCCTTCCCAGAAGAAACATCTTCGGTATCTTGGTAATCGATGGAGATGCACCACTTTCACTTTTGCATGAGGGCTTTGCACATGTCCCTCTTTACCACATTTCCAACAACGCATGCCTTTTCTTTGTCGGAAAGTTAAAGTTTTATTTTCGTCTTTCTGATGTTTAAGAAGAATGTCTTGCAAATCTTTAATAATGTTAGAAGTATCTTCATTTGTAGTCCGGTATTCGGAAGTATACTGTAGTCTTCGGAGTTTTCCTTGACTCCTGGATGTTTGTTTAGCCGTTTCGAACTGAAGGGCATATGCCAGAGCTTCTGAAATCTTCTTTATTCTAGCCATTCTTAAAGCGTGGTTGGTATCAGGATCACGAAGGCCTTCGATAAAACTGCTTACTGCCAACTCTCGCTTGATCTCTTCAGGGTACGATGGATAAGTCAAGTTAATTAGTCGCACAATATCGGTTTCATACTCTTGAAGACTTTCGTTATATTTTTGTCTTCGGCATTGAAGTTGTGCTTTATAAACCTTCTGTAGATGTGCTTCTCCATAACGCATTTCTAGATGGCTTAGTAATGTCCCAAAGTCATTTTGTTTATCTTCAGGTATGTTCCTTAACACCTCCATTGCTTCGCCACGCAAGGAACAAACCCGCGCTCGTGCCTTTTCGGTGGAATCCCAATTATCTCCTGTTGCGGCAGCTTCAAATTGTTTCTACATTTGGTTATGAACCTCCTGAACCTGCGTTTGCACTTTCTTCTCCATTTGTCCCATTTCCTCTTTTACATCTTCTTTGGTTAGCGTCAGTTCAAGCAACGTTTTTCTAGTAATTTCTTCATGATTCTTTTCCATTTCTTGCATTTTTTGTTTTACGTCTTCTAGGTGCCTCCTCATATCTTCAAGTTCATTTTTTATGTCTTCTTGGTTCTTCCTCATGTCATCTGCAAGTTCTTGCTTTAGTTCTTCTTGGTTCCCCTTCATATCTTCCTTAATTTCTTGCTTCATGTCTTCTTGATTTTTCTTCAGGTCGCCTAGTTCTTGCTTCATGTCTTCTTGGCCCTCTTCGTATCTTCTTGGCCCCTCTTCATGTCTTCTTGGGTTTTCTTTATGTCTTCTTTAAGTTCCTGCTTCATATCTTCTTGACTTCTCTTCATATCTTCTTTAACTTCATTCTTCATTTCCTCTTGGGTCTTCTTTATTTCTTGTTTTACATCTTCTTGGTTTTTCTGAATGTCATTATACATTGCAATAATCAAGTTCATCAAAGAATCCAAATTTGCTGCCATGATTATTACTACTAATAGAAACTATTTCTTACCACTTTAGCTTCAACTGGATCCTAATCCCGCTTCTGACACCAAATGTTCCGGATTGGCCGGTACACAAACACGTAGAATCTGAATGCACTCCTTTTATTCAAAACACAGGTTACAGGTATCAAAGGTAGACACTGGTTATATCTAACAATCGTAACTAAGGTAACTTTAATCTTGTCAATGTCAGGTTTTTAACACTTCGAAATCTCGATTACAACTGAATCAAAATAAGGCCTCGCGACGCGCTTATATAGTCTTTAGAATAAATAAATTCATCTAAATCTTAACAAATCTATGACTAGGGCTAAATTCGTAACAATATTTTTGAGTGTGCTTGTTTAAGTCGTTCAATTTAAAAGTGGCGGTTATGTATAGACCACCTGGTTCCTTTTCAAACTTTTTTGATCCGTACTGGACTTTGATTATTGGAGAGACTTCAACGATAATTTTTTGGAACAAAGTGCATCGCTTTCGATGTTTATGAACTTAATACCAACTTTTGATTTAGAGACCACTCTCCTATCACCTACTAGAGTGACTTCAATTTGCAGCACTTGAATTGATAATTTTTTATGCAATATCGATAAGCCATTTGTTGCTTCCGTTGTAAATTAGGGATTATCGGATCATTTCTCACAATTTTTGGAAATTGAATTTAAAACAGGTAAACTAAATAATAATCTCAGCTATGCATTTAAACGAGATTTGTCAAATAAAAATGTAAATAACTGTATACAGTTTATAAGGGAAGAAAAATGGTATGATGTTTACTCTCGTGACTGTCCAAACAGTGCATTTGAGGTCTTTTCTAGACAGTTATCTTATTATTATGAATTGTGCTTTCTTTTAGTCCAAATTAATATTTCCAGCAAAAATAGGGACTCAAAAAATATTAGTCCGGAGCTACTTCGCCTAAAAGATAAATTGACACTGTATACCGATTTGTCAAAACAATATGAAAAATATATGGATATCACCAAACAATAAATCAAAAGCTATGTGGCAATTGTTTAAAACCTTATAAAAAAAAGATCAATTCAAAAATGAAATTAGGATTGTTAATAATGGCGAATTGGTCCCAAAAAATGTGTTGGCAGATAGTTTTATTTTTGGCTTTACTAATTTGTCATTTTGTAACAGTACCCTATTTTTATTACCTGTATATGAAAATGATATTATAAATTTTATCATTAATCTCAAGAATTATAATGCTTTAGGGCATGATGGTGTATCCAATAATTTGCTAAAAAAATGTAAATTTGTTTTGTGCAAAGTGTTAAGTTATCTTATAAATATCTCTGTTTTGTTTGCGATTTTCCCACAACAGTTAAAGTTACCCACTGTCATACCTCTTTGTAAAAAGGGGGATAAAAATGACTATTGAAATTATAGACCGATTAGCCTGTTATCTACTAAATCCAAACTTTTTGAAATAAATATTAAAAATCAGTTATTAAAATTTATGAACAAAAATAACCTACTGAGTGACTCTCAGCACGATTTTACGGAATCACGTAGTACTGAAAGTGCTCTATGTGAATTCAAATGACAATAGTTAATGCTGTTGATAGAAATCTCTATGTTTCAGGCCTCTTTGTGGATTTTTATCGTGCGTTTGACTTGGTTAACCACAACATTGTTTAGTTTAAACTCGAAGATATGGGATTAGAGGACAGGCAGGGAAGCTGCTGAGGTCTTACCTGAATAGACGTATGCAATATGTTCTAGTTAACGGTGCTAAAAGCAATTCTTTACTAATAGAGCAAGGAATGCCACAAGACTAGGTTCTTGGGCCATTGCTCTACTTAATTTATTCTAATGATTTGATTTCTCATTTGAAGCAAACTTCATCAGGTGTAACAGTTGTGCCATATGCCGATGATACCAATATTGTTGTTGTGAAGAACGATACTCATTCACTTAAAACTACTATTACGATGGTTTATAAAAATGCTATACTTTGATCACAAAAAAGCTGTCTAAATCTTAACAAAAACAAGTTTATTGTGTTTTCAAACACTAAAACTTGCTCAATTTACAAATTGACAATAATTGTCTCAGAATCATCTAACTCATGTGTAGGCTTAGGATATATATGCATTTACATGAAAGCATATGCAAATGCATATTTTGACAATTTTTGTATTTAAATGCATATTTTGCAGCTATTACAGAAAAATGCATATATTCTAATTTTTCTAAATATATTTTTATTTCCCAAGATAAATTTGATGTACTTTAAATATTATCCATAATAATAAAAAATGTCTAGTTGCTGGCAGGCCCAGGGTTTTACCCATCCGTTCTTAAAATTGTTATAGGTACTCAATAAAACATCTATGCTTTAAAAACTTTAAAAACTATGGATTTACCACGGATTTACAATCATAAATACGCACGTTTTAAGAATGCTAGAAATAATTTTTCAATTCAGTTTAGTTTACACATTGTGGCGTGAACATTGTCCAATATGCCGAAAAAAAAGAAGTATGCAGTTCGAATTATATTTGGACTTTCTTACAGAGACTCTTGCCGAGAATATGTCAAGGAATATAAACTTTTAATTGTTGCAGGAATTTACATTTTAAAAATTTGTATATTTGTTTATCATAATAAGGACCTCTTCCAATCAAACCGCATTTTACATAATTATATTACTAGAAATATTATTGCCTGCTTCTCATAAGACAACGTTTTTTCAAAAAAATGGTTGCAAAATTTTTAATAGACTAAGTAATGATATAAAATAGGCTGCTACTTTAAGAATTTTTAAAAAGTAAACTAAAAAGTCTTCCTATTAAAATGAACTGCTATACTGTGCAAGAGTTTTTGAGTTATCTTGTCTTTTTTTGTATATTCTTGTATCTTCTTTGCAATTTTTATTTTATAGTTTGACGTGTATACAAATTAGTTTAATAATAATTGGTTTGACGTTTTCTCCAAGTGCTTATGTATTTTGTACGTACACTAGTTAAATTGAAGAAATAAAATTATTATTATTATTATTATTATTAACGGATTGTACCATTTGTTGCTAACCATCTGCCTTGAAACATCCTCTCCAGTGATATTCTTACGTCATGAATGTTATGCGGGGGAGCTCCGTCTTGTTGGAAGTAGACTTGACCGCGTTCGTCCAAGTTAAGTTCGTCTAAATATTCTTCCAACACACCAGATTATTAAATCGATATACCTCATCCCCGTAACAGTACCTTCGTAAAATACATGTCCGATTGTTTGGCTTCCTACCAAACTACACCAAACATTTTACGATAAACTGAAGGATTTCTAGGAACACTGAGAAATAAATTTTCTTGGTTTGAACATACCCCTATTCGAAAAGTGAGCCTCATCACTCCAAATGATGTACTTCAAAATATTATTGTTTTCGTCATAAGTATTGCATAAATACTGGCAAAAGGTAATTCTTCTTTCGGCGTCTACTGGTACCAATGTTTGGACTGGCCGATATTTATGCGGTATGTACTTATGTTTTTTTTTAGATTTCCCATACTGTAATTAAACTTAAGCCCTTGTCCCCTGCCAAATCTCTTATAGAAGTCTCTCTGTTTGCTCCAAAATAAACCAAGACCGCAATTTCGGTATTCCCATTTATCATGAATTGTTTCTTTCTTCTTTTCTTTTCAAAAACTCCCCCATTATTTCTAAATTTTCTGTACAAAACTAAAAAGTATCTCCTATTTGGAGGATCACGTTCAGGAATCTTTCCATTATACTCTTCTATCACTCTAATAGAATTTTTCCATCAAGCAAGATATTTCTAACATATCACATTTTTCTATATGTGTAAATGGCATAGTAGAATAATTAACAAATATTATAATAATAAAACGCAAGAAAACTCGGAGCCATACAAATATTATTTTTATAACTTTTCAATTTAAGTGAAATTTCTTAAAGCAGTCAGTTCGAAACGGTTGATAAATCCGTGGCCGTCTTAGTAAAAAGTGATGCAACAATTTACTTATAACAAATCCGTAGCCAACTATACTAGATTCTGTTTTCTATTTTGGAGTTTCACAGCCGACTTGACTAGAAGTAAAATATGCTCGTAAATCTGTTAGTTTTAATTTTAGGTAAAAAGAGCATAGAACCTTTTTTGTTTACAAAAAAGTATAACTTTCTTAAATAACACAATAGTGGAAGGAAGAACCGGAGGCTAAAAGTTAAATAGAATTGCAATGAAAACGTAATTACAAGTTTTATGGAGAAATACAGAACAATTGCTTATTTGATTATATTTATATCATAACTAACTAAAGTAGTTGTAGGTTTCTTGCAGATAGTTCATTAATTTTAAATTTGTTACGTTTTTCTTTGGCCGGAAATTTCAGAATAAAAAGTTTATTTAGAAGCTGGAAAAACAGTTGGTTTCACCAGTTCAAGTAGCTTAGTGATAAATAAATTTTGAGGGCCACTTCTTAATGTTTATTACAATTTTTATATTATTATTAAATATTAATTTAATCTCTGAAAGTATGGTACATTTAAAACAAACTTTCAAAATTCAAATGTTAAAAATATCCAATGAATTTTGCAATGCCACGGTTTATTTTACTACAAAATTCACGTATTTCCATTTGTTTAAATATAGGAAAATTACCTAAAAAATTTAAACGGATTGTTGATTTTATATCGCTGATCTGTGCAGAAAAGCTGAGCTTCCCAATGTAATATTTGCTTTTAATGGAAGCATTTTTTTAAAACAGAGTATTGATTTTTATAATACCAATCTGTAAAGATAAAATGTGAATTAGTGCTCATATAAAGCTATTTTTCAACAAAACGTGCATACAGATTATCGCACGGCACATATAGAGCTCAAACTTCAATTTTGAATCGGATTTGAAACCCACATATATTAAAAAAAAATGCATGTAAATATGAATATAGTAATGAGTTTTTTATTTGGACATATCTACCTAAAAAGCCTTAGACGTAATTACAGGGTGTGCATTATTAGATGCAAAATCGCCTTCTGTCCGAAATATATGAAATAGAGAAATGTTTTAAGGACAAACGTTTTTTATTTCATACTGTCTAGCAAAATTTATTAGCAGTACAATCATCTACTTACCCTATAATGATAGACAGATAAATCAAACATTACAGTATCTAATACCGTAATGTGACATTACAGTATTTGATACGGTAATATGTCGACTAGCAACACTACCATGTTATTGTTATTACAAAGCAATTATTTGTCAGGTCTGATTTTGACAGTTTCTTAGTAAAAAATATAAGAAATAAAATATTTAGTTTTATTTACTTGGCAGTGACAAGCAAAAGGCAATCATAATTAGTTATGGAAAACAACGGTACAATATTTGTGTAATATCAATTTAAAAAATCGGTTTTTTTTGCCGGATTTTCCCTATTAGGAATACACTCTTCTCAAGCATTTTTATTGGGCGGTATTTTGTTCCATCATACTGGAATCCTACCAATATTCTACTAGTTTCTACCTACGCCCCACTTAATAATAATATTAATTATTAATATTATCAGGTCATCCCCATATGACTCTAAATTTTTGACTAAAAGTTTTTAAGCTATGCCGCGAACTGACAGACAGACAAACAAACCGACATACGGACCGACGGAACTGATAAATCAATTTTTTGGCATCTGAGGATGCTAGAACATTTTGTTCCGCCATCTTCAATTAGTACTACGATTTTATTACTTTATCCCTATACCGCAATTAGATCCATTAAGTAGTTTTTCAGGCTGAATTTTTAAATATTTTGTTAAGCCGCCATTTTAGATTCATACCAAAATATTACCAGTTCATTCTTACATAATACTTGATTTTTGTGCAAAATTTGAGAGAAATTGGATAAGCAGTATTTAGTAATAATTTCGTTAACATTTTACTAGGCCGCCACACGTTGTAACGAAATCGAGAAAATTAGGACATTTGCCATAAAATGACCAATTTAATTCCCAACATTTCATTGCACGTATGGTAAAAAAATACTCTAAAACTTCAATATTTAAAATATTATGTAAATGACTTTTGTAATTTAAAAGATATAACTGTCTAAAGTTATACTTATACACTGCTTGGCTAATGTAATAAAAATATGAACGACTTAAGACCCTTGATTTTCACTTTTGTTTTTGGGAAATTTGCCAATACGTTTTTAATGTAACAACTATGGGCCTTTGTTAAAAAGTTTCTTTTTATATTTTTTTTCAAGTATAAGAAATTACATTTTAAATTTTATTTCAAAAAAGGTTTTGAAAAAACGGATAACTTTGGATAAGGTTTTATATACACAACTTGGTAAAGCGAACCTTCTGTTATACTATCGCATATAATTTGCATCCGAATAGATCCGATCCTAGTAGAAAATAGTACATTTCCGTCTCTGCGCGCGACATCAAAATAAAATGTCTTGCGAAAACTTATTGTTTATATTTCAACACGTTGGCGTTGACTGCGGCCTCAACATGTTACGTCTTATTTTCGTCAACCTATTAAAAATATTTTGATAATATTTTTATCGTGAGATATGTGACGCACAGGTCAAGCACCCGGTCATATACCCAGGCTGACATCATGAACACCTGCCACTGTATAATATTGTCTAGTTTGCACTTTTGTATATATTTAAGCAAATTGTAAAATAATTAACTTCACTTGCAGTTAACCTTCGAGCATTTGCATGTAGTTACTCTGTTAGTCAAAATTGTAAATTCTTATTTTTTCGAAATAAATTGTTTTAAAAAGTGATTTTCGAAAGTAAGATATTTAACTCCTGTTAGGAAATGAATAATATAACAATTTCCAGTTATTCAAATTTACATTTGATAGAACTGTGTCTTTTTGAAAAATGGAACATCTGCAAAGCAATCGCGATTTGTTTTTAATTTTAAAAAGCAAAAATGCAAATTTTACAAATTATAAAGAATTATTGGGTGTTGTAGTGTCTCGGTTAACAGTTGTAATTTCGGAAAGTGTTTCTCGCGATTTGGAGAACTGTTTAAGGCTCTTTTGCAAGACCTTACATTCAAAGTGGGCCAAACGTAATTACAAAATAGACTATTTTGAGTCTAGTGAATCTAGTTGGCTAGATAGGAATTTTTGCTGGCCTATGTCTTTTTTAAATCAAATTCAATATCAGCATGAAGAACCCAGTACTTCTCAACAAGAAAAAAGTGGAGAAAGAACAAAAAACCATTTAGTGATTTATATTTAAAACAAAAAAAAAGAAGAACCGAAAATCTGAAGAACTTACGTTTGCAATGAAATTAATGTTGCGAATGGACGGCAATCAAGAATTAAGTAAAATATTTAATCATCTACTGGAGCACCCTGATGAAGTAGAAAGAGTAAGTGATTTCTTATTTAATTCTGCAAAAAATAAGAAAACTGTGGAAGTAGAAACATCTTTGGCTGTAATGACTTCTTTAAAACTTTCAACTTGGCAATATCGTACGTTACAGCAATTTACTTATACTCACATGGAAATGGCCAAGTTACCATCTTATTACAAAATCCAACAAGAAAAAGAAAAATGCTATCCACCTAAAGAAGATGTTGAGGTCACTGAAAAGATGGCCGAAATAAAACTTCAATCTATATTAGATTTAACCGTTAAACGAATTTTAAAAATACCTAATGGGGATATTTCTCAAAAAAACCTTATATTAATGAGTTAATGTGGATTTGATGGTGCTAGTAGTCAAAGTGGGTATAAGCAGAAATATAATGTTTTTCAAACTTCAGATCAGGACGAATCTTGAGTTGTTATGACAAGTTTGGTGCCCCTTAAACTATATACAGAAGATGACAAAGTCGTTTGGGAAAATCCATCACCTTTCTCTACTCGTTACTGTAGACCCATAAAATTTAATTTTGTAAAGAAGTCCAAGGAGATTGTTAAGCAAGAGTTATCTAATATAGAATCTCAAATCAACAAATTGGTGGTAACGATTTGTGATTACGATATTTGTGTTAGGCAAGACTTAAATATGACTATGATAGACGGTAAAATAAGAACAATTATATCAGACACTCCATCTTCTTCAACTTGCCCTATTTGTTTGACCAAACCCTCTGATATGAATAATCTTCAACCAGTTTTTTTTTTAAGCCAAACAAAAAAGACATTTATAAATATGGGTTATCAACCCTTCATATGTGGATTCGGTCCATGGAATGTTTTCTTCATGTGGCCTATAATTCCGATTTTAAAAAATGGACCGCAAAATGGGAAGATAAATTGTCAAAAGAGGCTAGAAAAAAAAGAATTCAGGATGATTTTATGGACGCGTTGGGAATTAAAGTTGACTTTGTAAAACAAGGTCACGGAACAACCAACCAACGATGGCAATACCGCCCGATCATTTTTTAGGAATTATAAACTCATTTACCGTTTTGCGGTAATTTTGCAAGTTATATCGTCTACAGAACGTGTAAAAATTGACTCACTACGACAATATTCAAAAACAACAGCTGAAAATTTTATTAGACTCTATGAATGGTATTACATGCCTTCCAGAATTCATATGCTTCTGGTCCATGGAGCAAACACTTGTGAACACTTTAGCTTTATACCAATAGGAAAACTTTCTGAAGAGGCATCTGAGGCCAGAAACAAGGAATTCCGTTCATTTAGGCAAAATTTTTCCAGGAAGTGTAGCCGTAAACAAAATATTCAAGACATATTACATAATCTTTTAATCTCCTCAGGCCCTTTGCTTTCCCATATCCGGCCAAAACATTCTCCTGCCAAAAATGGATTTATTTCCAGAAGCCAAAGAACTCTTAATTCTTGAATACGACGATTTTGAAGATGGAATTTACAAGATAATCTTTAATTTTATTAGAACAATAATTTGCTTTAATTTATATTATTAATTAAATTTTGAGAGTAGGGTAAAGATTTTTTTTTATTGGATCAAGTTTTAGAATTGTATGTCTTAAATGTATACAGGGTGGCCCATCTAAAACGAAAAAGCCGGAAATCCTAAAAAAATAATTTTAAAAATAAAATGTATAACTTTTTAACACTATATAGAGACTTTTATAACCAACATCTGTAATAGCTACTTTTATGTTTAAAAATATTTTTTTTAGGATTTTTAATAATTTGACAAGCCGCCATTTTGTTTTGGAAAATGTCAGAGACTTTGGGAATGAAAAGAGAATAAAAAGACCTTTCAAAAAAGGTATCACTTAACACCCCTTTCTATTTAAGATTTTAGGGGTGCCGTTCACCCTGCTTAAGGGGTTGCAGATGAGGGGTTACTTATACTTCTAATAAGTTTTCCCCCATACTTATAATGACCATAAAACTGCCAATGTCCACGATTTTTCAATTTCGTTACACTGTGCGCCATTTTGTTTTGCTATATTGAATTTTTACCAAAATGTTACTAGCTCATCCCCATGTGATCCTTAATTTTTGACCAAAATAATAGGTATTTTTTAATTTTTTTTAAATAAGATAAATAAATATTTTTTAATTATTCTCATTAACCTTTTACCTTTGTTTTTTGTTAAATCTGTCCTAGACCCAAATTTTATACTTTTTGAAATATTTTAATTGAATTCTTATTTAAATCGAGACTATCATGAATACAAATAAGTTAATGAAACTAAGAAATACCATCTATTTTAAATTTTTTATAGTAAAACATAAACATTATTTCCTTGATATTAAAAAATATTAAGGTTAATTGATAACAACATTAACAACAAACTAAATATTAAGTCGGTTTTACTATAACTTAATTGTAACCGCAGTTAATTAAAATATTAACAACTAACTAAATATTAAAACCCTTTACAGATTTATTCATAGCACAGCTAAATTAAAAAAAAAACAACAGGAAGTAAATTCGGAGTAAAACATATTTTTTAGTCAGTGGTGAGTTTGATTAGAAATAATTATTGTTTGCAAGCAATATCGATCTGATTAAAAATTTTAATTTTAATTAAATTTAAGTTATTATAGATTAGGTTCAATATGACATCCTAAGTTTAAACTATCAGCACGAATTCGTTATTCAAAAAAGTCACTCATATTTTTTAACGGCCCTCGTGTAATTGTGTAATTTTGCATATCTTGTAAACTTTTCCCTTCATATGGCCCCCTAAAAATAAAACCAGCTTGGTTAGGTCGGGAGACCTTGCTGGCCGATCCACTGGACCACCTCTATCAATCCAATGATCATTAAACTGGTGTTTTACAGCAGCCTCACAAGGGAAGGCCATAGCGGAGATGGGATTCGAATACAGATAAATAAGTAAGACTGGCAGAAGATACTTCCAGTTCTTTCGAAACTGATCGATTGGCAAAGCAGGCGGTGGAAAGTTTTTTAGTTAAGGTGTCAATATGCTTAGACCATTTTAGGTTGTTATTTATATTCAAACCCAGGAATTTAACCGACTCAACGTATTTAATATTGCCGTTAAGTAACTGAAGTGGTTGCAAAGTCCCCTTATAAGATAAGCCCACCGTTTTATCCACATTGAAGCAATCGCACCAAGCCTTAATCATAACAGGATCGTTGGAAATATTAAAATGTAAAGACGTTGTATCGAAATCACTCCATGTTATGCTTATTTCGTCAGCAAAAGGAGAAATTTTTCTATTAATTTTTAGGTTGGTAATATCATTAATGTATAACAAAAAAAGAATAGGTCCCAACACCGAATCTTGAGGGACTCTACTTGTAATCAATTTACATTCAGAGTCAGAACCATTTGCCCTTACAAATTGTTGCCTATTCCCGAGATAAAATTTAAATCAATTTAAAGGATTCCATAAAAATTCGGTTTGCTTATCAAAATTTCATGACTAACACAGTCAAAGGCTTTTGCATAGTCACAAAAAACCGAGGCGGTGGTGTGGTTGTTATTGAGGGATAAGTAGACGCCACTATGCAACGAGAACATGGCATTACTGGTGCACTTGTTGGGAAAAAATCCAAACTGATCAGGGGATATTATCTGATGTTTAAGCAGAAATGGCATAAGGCGATTCTTCAGTAACCTTTTAATGATTTTTGATAGCACTGGTACTAAAGCGATTTGGCGATAATTGCAAGAGTTACTTTTTTCGCCCCCTTTATGAAGAGGAATAATAATATACCTTTTATAAGGGATTCATTTATTAGTGTTGTAAAGGCCTTTATGACTGGGAGCGGCAGATTCAGGAATATTTTAATTGATAGGCCATTAGTTCAAAGATTAATTAGAATAAATAAAAAATACAGGTTGTCCTATTTGAAAAAATTGAAATAATGGAAAGATCCACTGAGATCCATAATCTTGGTGTTACTTTGCTCATGCTGTTCATGTAGGCAATATCTCTACTAGATCAATGAAGGTGATTAGTTTTATTTAACATTTTTCAGCCGGATTTTATCTACACATTTTCAAAAGGCTATACTGCACTTGGGGTCGTAGGAACATAGGAATTTTGACATATTCCACCCCAAACTATTACTGAGCCTCCACCATTAGATGCAGTAGCAATAAAATTAAATTGTTCGATTTTAAATTTCTATGCCCTACTTTAAAAATGCAGGACGTCTAGTCTAGATGTATTAAACGGAGAATTAAAAAAAAACAGTAAAACATATTACATGTCTGGTAACAATATTATTAAAATATTTCCACCTACCTCTTGCAGGTATGGGCACGCATGTTAATTATTTTGCTGTTTAGTTTTTACCCATAGTTTTATAATTCATAAGTCGATAGTTTTACGGTGATTGGGTAATGTAACTAATACTGAACAGAACTTCAATTTCAACAAAGTAAACGAAAACACTTGACTAAAATTTCCGCTTTATTTAGTTTACAAAAACATCAGATGTTAGATGTTAAATGAAAGTGTGTTAACTGTAGGTATTAAATACTTGAACCCATTTTGTGGATATCATGCAGGTAATGATAGCCTAATTTTTATTAGGCTATTACTATTATTTAGATCAAATTGATCGTTTATTGATGTGTTGTTAATTTTTATGTTGGTTTATTTCCTTATACTCCGGTCAAACTAAACGAAAAAACAAGGGAAGTGGTGCATAAATTTACAACAAGCCGAAAATTTGTGTAAGGGTTTAAAACATCATTAGAAATAACACTTTAAAACTCCCCAGCAATCCGATGTGAGCTAAAAATTTTATTGAAGGTCAAAGGTCAAAAAAATTGGGTTTTCGCGATTTTCAGCAAAACGGTAAGTTTTATCGTAAAACTACCTCAGACAAAAATTGTTTGTCATAAAATTCTGCATAAAAAGTGTATTATCACTTTTTTTTTCAGAGCCACCGTTTCTGAGATTTAACGAGTCAAAGAGTTGGAAAAATTGTAATCGTCAAAATATGCATAAGTACGCTACGTATTACATCCTTAAAGTTGTAATATTAGTAAAAATATGTTTCTATCAAGATACATAACTATTACAAAACCAGGTAGAATATTAAAATGCAGTCCCTTAATTTATACGTCGCGCCAGTGTAACCTCGAGACAACATCTGTCTCCCTATTCAATTGTGTGTGCGGCAAGGGTCGTATACCTGCTTTGTGTCAGAGTGCCCAATAAATGAAATAGGTACCGTTAGTTTTAAGCGTTAGGTCGTAGTGAAAACACGTGTTTAATCTATCCTATTTCTTTTCGTGCTGTTTTGAGTTTTGAGTTTTTTTAACATTTTTGTAAAAATGTCCGAACATTGTTTTATTTGTGATAAACTTTTAAGTGACGGTAAAGTGGTTACTGTTGAACGTGGTATGAAGACATTAATCAATGCAAATACCGAAAGAGAAGATGACTTTTTAGACTATCTGAAAAATCAAAAATCTGTGACAATACATGATGATTGTCGCAAAAATTATACTCGAAAATCTTCTATTGTTGCATCTAAAAGAAAACGCGACGAACAGGAAGCCAGTACATCAACGGAAAATCCTGCTCCTCATAGAATATTACGTTTAAGTGATTCAGCTTTTTGTTTTACAAATCAATGTTTGTTTTGTGGCAACGAATTAAATGAAGAGATTGAGATAAAAAAACCCAAGAATGTACGCCGTCGAATTAGCCAAGTAAGAACGCTAAATTTTAAAGATTCAATTTTGGAAGCAGCTCGGGCTCGTTCCGATGCTATAGCAGAAGTCGTTATTGCTCGAGTCGAATATGAATATGATTTGGTTGCTGCTGAAGCTAAGTATCATCATGATTGCTATATTTCTTTTTTAAAACCTTCCACTGGGGGTAAAGTGGGTCGTCCTAAAGACGAAGCTGTGATTCTGGCAATGGAGGAAATATTTACTTACATTGAAAACAGTGATGACTGTCAATTTACTTTAAACGAACTAAGTAATGTTTGCAAAACTGCAACTTTAGATTACAGGACGATAAAGATAAGACTAAAACTTAAGTATGGGGATAAACTTATAATCACTGAAAAATTGGGATCCTCAACATTTATATGCTTAAAAGACAGTCAGCACGATATTTTAAATCAAGCTTGGTACGAGAAAAAAAAGCAAATAAAAAAGAAGAACGACACCGAATTCTAGAAGCAGCAGCAGCTATCATTCGCGAAGATATTCAAAGCTCAGTGTTTGATAATTCTAACTACCCTCCACCAGGTCGCATGTTTGAAGATTTAAACAATGAAATTCCAGAGTCGTTAACATATTTTACGGAACGAGTGATTTTAAAGAATAAACGAACAAATTTAGATCATTTAAAATTAATATGCACAAATATTTGCCATAGTATTATGTCTGCTGTTCCATTTGATATAAACGAAGAAACATGCGATACGTCACTTTGAAGCCACACAAGACAAAGATCAAAAAGAAGAGGAGCAAGAAGAAGAGGAGCAGGAAGAGGAACAACAACAATTTGAAGATTACGATTCAGATGAATAGATTTCAACTTTTTTTATTTCCATCGCTTTTATCATTTCCAATCCTTTTATTATGCAATAGTCTTCAATTACACAGAATCACAACAGAATCACAATAGAATCACAACAGACTAGTGGAATAGGCCTACTGGGGACACCACGGTAAAAAAAAACGCGCTTAGTACACTACCTCATGGGTGGCGTGGAAACGTGTGCATATTTTGACGATCACAACTCTTTGACTCGTTATATCTCAGAAACGGTGGCTCTGAAAAAAAAAAGTGATAATACACTTTTTATGCAGAATTTTATGACAAACAATTTTTGTCTGAGGTAGTTTTACGATAAAACTTACCGTTTTGCTGAAAATCGCGAAAAACCAATTTTTTTGACCTTTGACCTTCAATAAAATTTTTAGCTCACATCGGATTGCTGGGGAGTTTTAAAATGTTATTTCTAATGATGTTTTAAACCCTTACACAAATATTCAGCTTGTTGTAAATTTATGTAGCACCAAATGTTTAGATTGACCGGAGTATTACTTTCTAGAAAATTAAGTTTTTACTTTTTCGTTCAACATGTAAAATTTTAAAGTTCTCATCGAAAGTTTGGTTTTTCTGAATTAAATGCTGATGCAAAATTGTAACCAAGTTTACAAACTAACTAACTAGCTGGTAAAACTTAAATAAAATAAAAACTTTTAATAAAATATAAGTTTCAAACCTAATTTTGGGTACTGTAAATCAACCTCCAACACTTCAGAAACAAGACTTTGTATCACAAACGAAGCAGAGAATATTCAGTTTTATTAAAAACAATCATTTACCAATGTTTCAAAAATATACATTATCTCATCCCATACATTTTGCCAGTTGTAACAATATTACAATTGCTATAATTATCTATAGTGGAGCAATCTCTAAATAAATTGTTTTCTCATGTTTATGTTATAATACCTAATATAGAAATATTTGTAAGCTTCTTATTAAAAATTATTATCATTTGTGTTTTTAAAATATATGTAATAAAGAGGTGTTCTTCATTGACTTTTTTCTTGTTGTTGTCTAAGTAAAATATCTGAACGACCTAAATATAAAAAATAAAAAAACTAATAAATTGTTTTATTTCACCATAGAATGCTTCTTTAAAAACGGCAACACTGCCCACCGTAGAGAAACGAGTAGGCTTCAACGAACGTAACAATTCGCAAACATATCAGTTGCAGTTGTCAAGTTTAATTTTTAGCAGTATTAGGCAATTTTATATCGTTTTATATTGTAGTCGGGATTTAAAAACTCTTTTAAAATGTATACGTATAAATATATGCAGATATTTATGGAGAATGTAGACAAAATGTTCACTTGGCATCCCAAACATACCGAGAAAGATATACTAACAGAAAGTGTCCTAATGACAGAACATTTGTGTCGGTTTTACAAAGAGTTCGCGATACGGGAACTGTAGTCAAACTAATCGGGGGCCTGAAAGGCAAATAACACCCGAAAACGAGAAACATATTTTAGCACTAGTGGAGGCAAATAGTGATGTAAAAATTCGAATCAAACTATTCGGTGATTCGGATATTGAACTATTCGTATTGATTCGAATATTAAAATTTAATTCGAAATCGCACAAATATTCGAATCGAAATGAAAGAAGGCAAATTGGGAGCAGTGTTGTCAGATTGGGCGCTTTCGCGCAAATTGGGCGTTTTTTAAGAATTATTTGCGCGGAAAAAAATGCAAAAAGCGCAAGGCGCAAATTGGGCGGTTTTCGAGCAATTTGAAATGGCGCTTCCTTCCGTTGGTCAATCTCTAATGGCTATTATTGGTTAACGAAGGGGCAAAACACGCTCACAACGTTGAAGCCGAGCTCCCCGAACGAGCCCAAAATGAGAGACAGATCTCATGCAGCTAAAGCCAATTGAATCAAAAAAGAAGAGTTATTGCATTGTTTGAAGATGGTTTAAAAGTAACCTCACTTTTTTAGCGGGTTTTTAAGAATTTTAAGAGTGTGTTTTTATAGTGGTTTTTATTCGTCTTGTGTTGTCCGTGTCCAGAAACCTTGTCCGTGTCCAGGTCAGGCTGCTGCCTAAAAATGGGTAAATGGGCCAAATATACCAAAAAACATAATAGTGAATGGGAAAAAGAACCTCAATTTAAAGGTATTTATAATAAGAAATAAGTAGTTGTTATTAGTAGTTCGTCTTCGTAGTAGATTGTTTTTCTTTTGTGATTAATGGTTGATGGTAGCGCGGATGGTAGTATTGAAATGGTTGTGTTAGCAGTTAAAAACCTAGCTTAAATTCATATTGGGCAATAACAGTCTAAATCGAGACTTAAATGCAAGCCTAAATGCTTTCTTTTACTAATATTTATGTGAAATTGTGGGATTACATTGGGAATAAATTGGTAATTGGTGGTGGTGGTGGTATTTGGTAAAGGTGTTTTCTTGTATCTTAGGTTGGTTGACTAAAAAACAACAAGGGTCATACTGTGTCCTTTGTAAAACAGAAATAAGGTCACACCGAGCTGATCTTATAAGACATTCCAATACAGCAAAGCACAAAGTACAAGCCTCAAAAATTAATTCTAATCAGCTTTGTCTTAATAGGTTTGGTAAGTATTTTTTAGTGTTTTTAAAGTAATTGTCAATTATTATTGTTATCAAAGTGCCTTCAAAAGACTCACCTACTACTGTTTTTTTACAGGTATTTCCGTTTCAAATGATGCCCTCAAAAGAAAAGAAATAATACTATCAACTTATATAGCCACCCATTCTTCAATACGAAGTGTGGATCACTTAACAGATATATTAAACAGGTTTTCTACAATACATCCAGGGGCAGCTTCGGCTTCCACAGCTACAGAAAATCAAGAGATTTTTCATCTGCATAAAACAAAATGTTCGGCAGTCATTCGTAATGTTATTGCTCCGTCCCTATTAAAACAGCTTGTTTCTGATGTAGGGGATATGCATTATTCTTTAGTAATTGATGAATCTACAGACATCAGCACTGAAAAACTTTTATGCCTCAATATAAAATACTATTCAGTCAAAGATAATGACTTAAAGGTTCAGTTTCTTAGTTTTATCTCTGTTATAAAAACCACAGCCCTAGATTTATATCAAGCTGTGTCTGATTTTTTGTTAAAAAATAAATTTAATGTTAAAAAATTGTTAGGTATTGGAACAGATGGGGCGTCCAATATGTGTGGGATTAATAATTCACTTTATACACTATTAAAACAAAATATGGGGATAGAAAAACTAGTTTTGGTAAAATGCATTTGCCATAGGCTTAATTTGTGTTCTTCCAAGGCTGCAGAAATATTTTCAGATGATATAGACTTTATGTTAAAAGAAACTTACAGTTGGTTCAAAAACAGCTCACTAAGAGTTAGTAAATACAAACAAATTTTTGATTTAATTAACATTAATACAAGTAACAAATTTTCTAGACTTACACAGTTATCAACCACCCGCTGGTTATCCAGATACCAAGCTGTTGAAAAAGTTTTGTCGCAGTATATTGAACTACAAACATTTTTTGATATTCATGCAGAAAAGGAAAGGTGCCATAAGGCAAAGATTTTAAGTGACATATATAAAAACAAAAAAAATAAAATATTGCTAACTTTTATTAAGCCTATTTTAAAGCAAGTATATTGTTTAAATATTTATTTTCAATCTACTCATGTAGATTTTTATCAGGCATTTACAGATGTAAATACACTTATATGGACACTTGCACAACAAATTTTAAAGCCACAAATTCTAGAACATTTAGAAAACAACATTCAAAACTTAAAAAATTCTATGTCATATGATCAAAGCTATCTTAATATTGATCAAGCAGATTTAGGTTATTATTTCGAACTTGAAATTAAAAACTCCGGTTTAACTGATAAAGAAGCTATTGAAATTAAAAATAAATGTAGAGAATTTCTTAAAGTTCTTATTTTAGAATTGATTGAACGAATGCCAACACATTTAGATCTTTTTAAAAAAATAAGAAATATTAGCCCAAAAATAATTCTTAATCCAATACGACCTAAATTTAATGAGTTGCCAATAGATTATATACCTAAAGAAAAAATTAATGAAATAGAAACGCAATATAGGCAACTTTTAAATGTCCAGTGGCATGAAATTTTTGAAAATGATATTCCAGAGAATACTTTGGATTTTTGGAAAAAAGTAGTTACATTAAAAAATGCTGGGGGGTCAGTATTATTTGAAGATATTTCCAAGTTTGCCTTTACTCTGTTAAGTTTGCCTACTTCAAATGCGACAGTAGAGCGAAGTTTTTCGCTACTCAATGTGATTAAATGCAAATTGAGGAATAAAATGATGTTGGGTTTATTAAACTCTATAATGATAATAAGATCCTATTTTTATGTTAATAAAATATGCTGTAAAGTGTTTGAACCAACTAAAGAAATGTTTTCGAACTTTAACTCTAATATGTATAAGCCTCAAATAGAGGAAAATGTAGAGAACGAACACGATTTAGATGCTAATGATGTTAATGAGGTAATTCATTTATGTGACGATATTTTATCACAATAATTTTTTCTAATAAAACAAATTGTATGTAAATAAATGATTTTATTTTATGTAGTATAGTATACCTAATAATTTTTCAATTTATTATAGAAATTCTAAGATTAATGGTAAAACATGGGTAAAACTAAAATTAGACAAAAAAAGAAAAGTTAAAATTTAAATGACTACTAAAATTAGAAAAAAAGAGTTCAAATTTAAATGACTTGCGCTTTTGGGCGCTTTTTCAGAAATAATCTTGCGCCTTGTGTTTTTAAAATCTGGCAACACTGATTGGGAGTGGCGAAGATTCCTGAAATAAAAATATGTTGGTTGGTTCGTATTTCGGCATCGTTCAGAAGTTTATTCGAATAACTTTTAATTCGGATCGAGATGCCTTTATATTGTGATTGACTAGGACCGGGAAAATAAACACGGGATATACATAGGTACGTTAGCCGTCGGGCGGAGGGCAGGGATGGCATGGCGAGTAGCCAATTTTTTAAAGCAAAATATATATAATTAATATATTGAAATATGCATGAGATGAGTGAGTGGGCATTCTAGATGGAATTTTAGAATAGAGTTTTTAGTCTAGAATTTTATTTTAAGTTAAATATAAAGATATCAAAAATATTTGCTACCTCTGCTAAATAAGTAAATTAAAAGTTGTGTGATATTTAGGAATAGAAATAAATTGTTATATATTTATTTTGTACATTATATTAAACTGCAAGAGATGCAAGAGATAAACAGAAATAAAATCAAATACAACATCTTTATCAACAAATAAATACTATACTAAGTATAAATAATATTTATTGGGAATAGTAAATATAATTTTTATTTACGAACTGACTTTCAGAAATGGAACAACGCATTCTTTGGTTTGTTAAATATTTGCACACAGAAAAAAAAACATTACTTGCAAATCCTACCAAATTAAAAATAAACCTATTAAATAATAAAGGTAATCTTAATAAACTTAAAAATAAAATTAATAAATAAAAAATCCAATTAATTTATAAAGCATTACTTAAAAATAATATCATGTCTATATTTTTTGAACCTAATCTGTTTCTTCTCACATTTGCAAGTTGACCCGCCTTGGAGAATAATCTCTCACTGGGTACCGATGTTGCCGGTATGCAGGAGTATTTTTTGTGCAACTGATACAATTCCGGTAACATCAGTTTATGTTTTTTCCAAAAAAGGAGCGCATCTTCTGTTCGGTCCAAATATGGCAGTTCCATATACTGACGTACACAGAGAGCAGATGTAGTTGCCGGTGTTGTTTTAGTTTTTACTACTTTCACTTTTTCTTCAAAATGTGCCCAAAGCGAAATATTTTTAGAAGTAGATGCGATATTTGGAAACATTGTTTCATTAGGAGAATGAGCTCTAGGACCTGAATTGGAAATGGAAACCATAGTTGCAACTTCATCAAGAATCCACTTTTGAGTGTTATTTGCATTTTCATCGAGCCCAAATGCAGTTTTTTTGAAGCGATGGTCTAAGAAAGTGCTACTGTATCATTTAGCTTTTTTTGCAACCATATGCCTATATCAGTAGTGGGTTTCATATTTTTCCAGTTGAACTGCAAACCCCGGACTAGCGGTATAATTAAAGACATAGTTATATACTTTTCACCTGAGAGTTCTATCGTCATTAGTTCTAAAGGTTTTAGAAGTGGTATAACATCCAAAATAACATTCCATTCTGTCGCATCTAAAAAATTGAGAGCAGTAGGTAAATTGGTTAAGGCCACAGATAAAGGATTTTTAATTTCAGTTAGTCTCTCCAACATTATTAGAATGGAGTTCCACCTGGTATCTACTGCTTGCTTGACTTTAATCACAGGTAGACCCATTTCTTCTTGACATCTTCGAAGTTTTCCTGTTGCCAAGCCACTATGTTTAAAAAACGAAACTAAATTTTTGCATTTTGTGATTAAGGTTTTTAGATGTTCATTTTCACTTAATGCCTCTTTCGTTATTAAGTTCAAAGTATGAGCTACGCATGGATGGTGATGCGTTTTTTATATTAGCCCCATTATCTGATACAACAGTAACAATCTTTTCATTAAGGTCCCACTCATTAATAATGGTTGATAAATCTCCCGCTATATTTTTTCCAGTATGGTGTTCAGATGACAGTTCTTTCACACTTAAGACACGCGAATGGAAATTTCCATTATGTATAAAATGGCACGTTAATGAGAGGTAAGAAGAATTGCTGTCTGATTGTCAGATATCTGTAGTCAGTGATACATACCTTACATGAAGTAAAATGGCTTTGAGTTTTGCAACTTCTTCTGAATACAGACCTAGCAAAAGTGTGTTTGATAAAATATATCTACTTGGAACTATGTATAATGGATTTAATGCTTTGCTGTATTCGAGAAAACCCGAATTCTCAACTACCGATAGCGGCTGAAAGTCTTTGACAATTAGTTTCAAAAGGCTTAAGTCACATTGCTTTTTTTGAGCTTCCCTAAGTTCACTTGTGTTTTTTCCACCAAACAATTTTAGTTGTCGTGTTATTTTTGGTTTTTTTTTTTAACTTGGACATTTGACCTAAAGTGACCTGATTCGAAGAAGCGGCTTCGAGCTCTGAAACTGGAGTAGCCTTGCGTTTTGTTTTTGAAATTTCATTTTTTGTGTCCATTTCTATGTTATTTACAACTGGGAGTGAATCGGGATTTGCGCTAGTAATTTTTGTATCTTCATCTATAGGAGTTACTTTCTTTATCTCTTCATTAAACTCAATTGGATGCTTTCGTACAAGGTGCTGTTTTAAATTACTTGTCGAACCCAAATATTTTAATTCTTGTTTACATAAACAGCATTTTGCAAATTTATTTTCTAAAATTTTCTTGAAAAACGACCAGACGACGGATTTTTGGGCAGGGGCCATATTTTTATTCTGAACAATTTATAAGAAGTGAATAAGGAAACCACTGTGTGTCGCAGCGGTAAAATTAAAGCTACGCGGTACATCCACCAACTCCGAAACCTATATCATAACTAACTAATAAATTACAAGTCAATACGCGGTGCCAAAGAACACATGATGCGGTCGAATCACGTAAAGACTCGAAATTTATCGACTACGCAGCTCTTTTCTATTGGCAGCCGCATGCATATGTTTGTTTACCTCTGCGTGATAGGCCAACGATACGAATAATAATTCGAATCCAAATTAATTCGAATATTAACTTAATTCGAATTCGTATTATCCGAATAGTAAAATGATACGAATATTTACAACACTAGAGGCAAACTCTGGTTTGAGCACTCGGCAAATCTCGCAAAAATTGGATTTTCTAATTGGACCATTCATCGTACTCTTCCTGAAAACCTTCTGCACCCTTATCATGTGCAGCGAGTACAGGCTTTGACTTTAGAGGACTTACCCCGAAGAAGAGAATTTTGCTGGTGGTTTCTCCGAAAAAACCAAAACATACCGTCAACCGATGAATCTTGTTTTACGAGAGATGGAATTTTAAATTATCATAACACTAATACCTGGGCTCAAGAAAATCCACACACGATTCAACAAGGCTGATTTCAATCCCGGTTTTCAATAAACATTTGGGCTGAAATAATCCACAATCGCTTAATTGGACCTTTTGAGCTCAAGGCGTTTAACAGGAGAGGCATACCACCAATTTTTAACTAACGACTTGGCCGCTCTTTTAGAAGATATTCTTTTAGCTCAGCGGGCCAGTGCCTGGTTTCTTCATGATGAAACTCCTGCGTTTGAGAATAGGTGGATTGGTCTAAATGCTCCAGAACCTAGAAAATAGCCTCCGAGGTCATCAGACCTAAACCCCCTTGATTTTTATTTTTGGGGCCACATGAAAATACTAGTGTATAATAGTTGAAATTGAAAATGAAGATGACCTTAGAAACCGTATTTTTGCTGCAGCGGAACAAATTAGACAAAGACCTGACGTTCTTGAATCTTTTAAGAAAAATGGCTTCGCCGTATTCGTACATGTTTAAATTATAGCATTTACTTTATGTTTTTAAAATACTTTTTTTAGTGTGTGAATTACCTACCTAGTGCTATAAATTGTTATGCTTGGTAAGTTCCTATGCTTTATTAATTTTTGGAAACTAATAAACTTAATTAGGGTCGCGCAGTTAAAAACTATACGAATAAATAAGCTAAAAAGTTTTAATAAGGAGTTTTTAACAAATTTATTAAAAAATTAGTTCATACATTCGAAAAAAATAAAATAATTGAATCGTTTTCAAACCGACAGTTCATTTTATACGTCTTTGTTGACAAAACACAGGTGATGAGATTGTCATCACTAGGCTTTGGATATATATGTATTTGCATGAAAGCATATGCAAATGCATATTTTGCAGTTATTACAGGAAAAATGCATATATTCTAATTTTTCTGAATATATTTTTATTTCCCAGGACAAATTTGATGTATTTCAAATATATTCCATAATAATAAAATAATAAAAAATGTCTAATTGCTGGCAGGCCAAGGGTTTTACCCATCCTTTCTTAAAATTGTTACAAGTACCCAATAAAACATCTGTGCTTTAAAAACTATGGATTTACCACGGATTTACAATCATAAATACGCACGTTTTAAGAATATTAGAAATAATTGTTCAATTCAGTTTAGTTTACACATTGTGGCGTGAACATTGTCCAATATGCCGAAAGAAAAGCGTTCGTTAAGTGCGGTATTAAATCAATTCGTGAAAGATTTTCCTGATTTTACCACTGACGGTTTTGTGCTGTTTTGTAAATTGTGATGTTCCTGTTACTGTGAACAATAAATTCCAAGTAACACGATACGTAGGAACTACAAAGCATCAAGTCCAAAAAAGTAAAAAGTGTGCTCAGAAACAAGTTTTAATCACCACAGCATTTTCACCATGACCGGGACCCAATCGATCGAAAATTCCACTGAATAATACTGGTAAAAATAGCGTCTTAAGGATACCTTGAAGTGTAAATAATATAATATTTTAATTGCTATACTTTTGCTTTATTTCTATTTTTTTGATCCGATAACAAATATATTTTTAAGTGCATATTTTCGCTGGTTTTGGAGCATATTTGCACGCATATTTTTAAATTTTTAAGTGCATAATTATCCTAAGCCTAGTCATCACATTGAAGTCCAAGGAAAAAGCACTGTTGCCATATTGTCTTAAAATTAGTTGAAACCTTCAAAATTAAACATTTTAAAATTACATAGCTCAAAAACACTTTAGAATTTATCGATAGTGTATAAGAATACATTGTTAACTATCCTATGTTAAAATATTTGTAGCCAAACCCCTAACACTGTATACTTTCTATTCCTTTATATCACCTTTAACACTTAACTACTTAGCGCTACGATTGAAAATTTACACTTTCACAACCCTTAATTGTTTTAGATAAACTAATTATACGCTACATACTTTATTATGTCACATAATTTACTAGCAGCCTTTCTGCGACCTCTGCTCCTGTTCGTATAACTCCCGCTCTGTGTCACTTTATTTCGTTGGCTTTATATTACATCATTTCAATATAATAAGGCCATTTGTTCCGACGAAATATTTAAAGAAGTCACGTAGAAAATTTGGAAACGTATAAAACGAATGTCACCAATTTTATGAGTTGCCTGGTACTCGCGTGAAGAAAAACGCTTTTATTGCGTTGTAAACATTTCCTTGTCCCATTCTTTTAAAATAAACTCGAGATATTTCTTAATTTAGCTTCACTTTCCGTGTTTATTTACATATATAATGGCAATTCAGGGGGATGTGATTACGCCATCGATCTTGTAAAGGACTCGGTTAAAACAATTCAAGAAATATAAACATTTTGTTGGGATTGCCCAGCGGGTAGTGATAGAGGGCTTTATGTTCTTAGGATTGTATGTAACCCTTAACTACCGAGCAAAGTTTTACGTATGTTGTATCTGACCGTGGGTCAGATTGATCCATTATTTTGTTTAAACTTATAATCAATTTTAAGGAAACGAAACTTAAGCAATCTGTTATTTTACTATATTTTGTAATATTTTAGACACTTTTGTAAGCTAGTCACTTTAACGCATTTTTTTTCATATCTTGTGGCATTTTAATTACATTATATACAATTTCTGCAAATATTTTTGAAGCAAGCACTGCATATGGGTCAGGTCGATATCACTTCTCTGCTCTTCATCATTTTTTTATTATCGTTTTAGCACAACCTCCTCAAATTTAGAATCATCTGGATAAGCCATGTCAAACTCAAAGTCACTGGTGGGCCAAAAGCATGAAGACCATCGACTAGGTGGGCCGCAAAACCTTATCTTAAAGAAGACAAACTACTGAAAATCTTGAGAAAAAGTACTATTATAGGACAAGTCTGTTTATTAAATTTCCAATAAAAAGGACATTACAAAAAACTACAAACATTAAATTCTTTTGCCAGATATTTGAATCGTTTTCCTTTCATCAACGAAAATAGTTGTTCACACTTATAGGTACCTCCAAACATTGACAGGCAAGTACTTATAAAATTCGAATGAACACTATGAAATTTTCGTTTTAAATGAGTCTGACACTGAAACTCAATTACTTCCATTTGCAAGTGAGGGGGAACTTTATCAATATTGATAGTGAAAAGACCCAGAAAAATTGTTTTCTTGGGTCTTAAAATCCTGAAAATGCTTCTCAAATTCTGCCAGAAGGCATTTCCTCTGAATTTATTTTGTGTGATATTGGGACACTTGTGCTTTCCTGATATGCCTTACAAATCAGAAAATGTGACAGATTATCCTCTGCTAGCTGTTTTCCCACAACATCATCTTAGACTTGAAAGCTTTCACATGATCATGCATATCCGTAATAACTTGACGTAGTCCTTGCAATTTCGTATTTAGGTCCGACAAGTGTTTTGTGATATCTACCATAAATGAAAGATCTTGTAAAAAAAGTACATCGCATAATAAGCTGACATCTTCTCCTTTTGTTTCCGTGAAAACGCGTATTTCTTCTTTGAGTATCCAAAACCGGTCGAGTACCATAGAACACGAAAACCATCGCACCTCTGCATAATATGGTAAACCACTGTACTCATTTTCTAAATCACGTAAAAATGCAAAAAAAACTGTCTTTGATTAAGGCCTCGTGACCTTATGAAGTTTATAATTTTTTTCACTGACTTTAAAACACTTCCAAACTTGATCACTTTTGAGCGTAAAACTTCTTGTTGGATTATACAATGAATATGATGAGAATCTAGTTTGTCACTGCCCGTTTCTCTGGCCTTTGTCTGTAATATTTTAACGACGCCATTTTTTACTCCAGTCATTGAAGGAGTTCCGCCTGTTGCAACGGAACACAGTTTTGACAAATCTAAATTGTACTTTTGCAGAAGTACGCAAACAACATTGAAAATATCGTTCCCAGTTGTTGTATCATGCAATGGTACTAATTCCAGTAATTTTTCATACACATTGATATCTGTATCAACCGCACGAACAAAAACAGCGAGTTGCGCCATACCACACACATCCGTTCTTTCGCCACAGGGAATAGAAAATGCAATGAAAGAGTCTAATTTTGTTTTTATCTGATCACTTATATTGGCAGCCAACTCAGTAACTCTTTCAGCGACAGTATTCCGCGACAAGGATATATTTTGAAATGCCTTCACGCTCCCGGGAATTACAATTTCCGCGGTCTTTACAAGGCACTTTTTTATAAATTCACCTTCAACAAATGGTTTTGAGTGTTTCGCGATCGACTCCTACAGTACGTAGCTCGCTTAAAGGACAGATTCATTTTGTTGCTTTGGACGTGTAAACATAAGCTGCTGATATCTCAACCGTGATTTCAACTTATTTAACTTTTCGTTTCTGACAATGCCTGTATACTTATCAAACATAGTTTTATGAATATCATAGTGACGTTTTATATTATATAATTTTGGGACACCGACTGTACTATTACAAATCAAACAAATAATTTTTTCTTTCACTTCACAGCAAAAGAACTCTAATTCCCACTTTTCTTGAAAGATACGATGCTCATCTACAAGTTGCCTCTTTCTTCCACTTGGTTTTGAAAGAGACATGTTATAAACTGTATCCGAAATAAATTATAATAAGTTCTGTTAAGTGTTGTAACAATAATTGCGCAACTCAACTCGAAACTCTATCACAGCTGACTCATAACTGACTAAACACTAAACGACTGAACTCAATCGAACACGGCTTATACGGATTGTGATTTCTCGAATTCTTTCCAGAATGTTCAGATAGCGTCATCTGTGATTTTGCGCTATCGAATTTCGCGGAACAAGCCAGATAACGTTTGGCTTTAGGTTGATTATGTGTAGTTGATCCTCCTAAACATAGATGGCACTATGTACAATTGTACATTTTATTATACCAATCGTTATTGCAGCGGCGCGCGCTTTCAAAAACGGTTTTCAACTTGTTCGCGGGCCGCATTATTTGGCTGTTTTCAAAACTGATTCGGAAGTATGCTTATTTTTTGCTCATGCTGAATATAGGTCAGATTGACCCCAGAGACCCAGTATTTGGATATTAAAGTCACAAAAACCATCACCACATCCAAAAAACAAGCAAGTGACAAACAGCTACTGAGATCGAGAAGTTGCTGGGGCCGTTTTTAGTTACGGGAGTTTGAAATGTAGCTCGGGTCATATTTCTGGATTAAGATGGTCTATGTATTTTCTGTCAGATATTAGATTAAAATCCCTGGAAGAGTTTGAATTTATAGTACATTTCATGAAAAATTATTCTTCCCTCGTTATGAATCTTACCTTTTATTAGGAATAGAGAAGTGTGATCTAATTTAGTTCGGTACATTTAGTAACACAAGTATATATACAGCGTGTCCTGAAAAGTTCTTAACAAATGGAAACTTTTTTTATTTTTCATTTTATGAAAAATGTTACTCTTCATAAAAAGTTCTGTTTCCTCCGAAAATATTATTAAAACTTAAAAAATATTGTTCAGGGTTGCCAAAAACTGAAATTGCCTGAAGAGAAAACTGCCCATAAGTTTAATTCTAGAGCAAAATGTCTTAAGAGAATTATTCTGAGTATTCCGAGGTGTTATAAAATTCTAGATTTTAAAAAGAAATTTGGAAGTACTTTTCTAGTAGCAGAAAATGTAATGTATTGCCCTTACGCTAATTAGTAAAAAAACTGAGTAGGCTGAAAAAAAATTGAACATGCTGTTGTTACGAAAACATAATCTTGTATTGTACTGACAGTAGATAATTGAAATGTTTGGTTATTTTGTTACATTGAATATTTTTCTGTTATTTTCATCATGCTAGTTAAATTAAAACAAGAAAAAATTGAAATTGTGTTAATTGTTGCAGATCATTATAAAACATGTGATGAAGCGGCTGAAATCTTTAATAGTAGACATCCAGATAAACAAATAAGCTATGTTACTGTTGCAAATGTTATGACCGACTTTAAATCCACTGGGTCTGTTGATAATATATTTAAAAAAACACACCAAGCCTGGTCTACTACCGAAGAAAATCAAAAGCAAGTTTTGTAAGCGGTCGTTGAAAATCCTAAAGTCTCGGTGAGGAAAATATCAAAATAACTTCCGGGTAACTTAACAAAGTATAACATTTTCAAATGTATGTATAATTATTTAGTTTATAGTAACACTAAGACAATTACAAAATTTGGCTAGTTATATAGTTACTGATTTTCACACAGTGTTCTATCACCATCCTGTTGAATAACTCTACGAGTTGGATTTTTCCAAATTTACATATCATACACTTAATAAAAGAAAGTTAATAGAATTTATACTATTTGGGTGTTACTATTTAAAGTGACATATTTTGAATATATAATCAGTTTTAGTTCATAAGATACTGGCCTTCTTTATTAATGAAATAACAATTTTTTCATTTACAATAAAATATTGTTTTTTTGGTTTCTTCTTTGAGTCCATTTCACTCCCATGAATTATGATAAACATATTTACTCTCTTTTTTCTTGTAAATATCCATTTAAGACTTTGAGAACACTTGAACTATTAGAAAGTTTCAGTTGACATAACTTTTTGTTTTCATCTCTCCAAGCTGCCTTTCTTTATGTTTGCTTGGAATGGAATGTTAAACAGACATTTTGCTGATGGTTTTTTATTATTTTAAGCCCATTAGTAATCTGAAACAAAATTGAACATTATAACTTTGCAGTTAAATATAACCTTTAAAATATCAAGACTTTTATATAAATTACATTTTACATACCTCAATATGTTTTATTCATAATTCATTGGATTACATTTTGTAAAGTATTTTCAACTTCTCTAAATTAAGACAAAAGAAATTTGTTTTTGCTTTGTTTATAAATATTCGGAATTTGCCTGCCTTTCTCTTCTGTCACTATGGTTTCATTGGTTTCTTATTTTTCGGCATCCAGCCAGCTTTGACAGTGTCTGATTTTTCATTTAAGTCATAATTTTGGTTCTGCTCAGGAGCAATTCGCCAGCTGTACTCGGGGACACCGAATGTTATCGGGTTCTTACTCCCTTCTACTAGTGGCGCCAGCAGTGAACTCCACTGTAATTATTATTTTATTTTATGGCATTAGGTTGGCATAAGTCTGAAGTGAGGAAGAATGATGGAGGGGAATGTCAAACTTCTTTGAATTTTCTGGAGCTGATTTTCTCGTCCCTTTCTATTGGCTCTCCTTAGAGGTGCAACATGTGTCCGGCTTTATAAAAGTGCCTTAATAGACCAATTTTTTAAAGTACTGAGAGTATGCCATAAGTAAATTATTTTAAAGTACATTGCTGTTGAAAGCCTAAGGCCTATTTATGGACATCATCTGGCCCTAAATGTTGGTCCCGTTTTGTTTGGTTCCACATTTGATCAACCACGTGGTAAGTTGATTTTCAAATTAGTTTCCTGCTGTGAGCTAATTCGCAATTATCTTTTATAAACAGAATGGCGTCCTGAATTTTGTTTTTGGCTGTCGGTCCTCGAGAAGCCTTTCTAGATGTCTGGAAATTCCCTTTATTGGTGACCGTTGACGTCGAAGGAGCCCTCTAGATGACTAGAGGTAAGGCAATGTCTTTGAATAGTTGTGTTGTAAATAACTTATTTTTGCACATTCCAAGTCGATTTTATTTTAAGACAAACAATTGTTTGTAGGGTTTCAGGTTAAGAATTCAAGATATGGTTTTGGGATATAGTTACAAGTTTATAGTGTAATTTTTATAATAAATAAACCAAGAGTTCTATAATGGTTTTGGAGTTCCTTCCTGTAAGAGTACAAGGAATTAATTCTTAATTTTTATATTTATGAATTTTATATAAGGTAGCAGAAAGGAAGTAAGTAACCTATTTTTTGTAAAACAGCCTTGGCGAAACAGTTTATATTTTTATAACTTTTTTCCTTGCGGCAGTGTAAGAGAAAATTCATGAATTTTTGATTCCCTGTGCTCTATTTAATTTAATTTTCATATTTACATATTTGCGACATGACATTTCGCCAAATGTTCATAGGTTGATGATATAATGGTAATAACGTTCTATCACATTTCATATATTTAATATATTTTATATATTTTACATTTTCTTGATTTATTTTTTTATATCTTCATGTTAATTGAATTTTTGAATGTAAGCTAAAGTTCACATGTCAAAAATTATTTTATAAAACAACTTTAAAAAAAAAACAAAAGATCAAGGTGATCATTAAAATTTGATAGTCTGCACTTTATATAGTGTTTTATTGAAAAACCCTCCAAATCTTTATTTTGTCTGCATTTAAATATCAATATAGATTTCTTCCTAATTGAGTCACAGTCAATTAGGTGGCGCCCATTTTAATTTCGAAAGGTGTACCCGAGAACCTGCAACCTACAGCTCTCCGAAAAGAAGACTGGCTGCGTTCGCATGTATTGGTAAGTTCATAGGGACTTTACGCCATAAAAGTCAACAGTCATTACGACTTAACGAGCAAATAAATTCTATCCTTACAAACCTAGACATACAATACAAGTTTTCCTACAAAAAGTAAATTATGAATTTTCTGCAAACTTGCTGACAGAACTTGAAATTTTAAGAGTTTTAAATTGATTTTAAAAAATTACCCGTAATCAGGATATAGAAAATAAATATAATTCTGAAAAAAAGGCAGTCGTACAAAATATACAAAAGGAGAAAAATTCATTTAATACCTTGCGTATAAATGAGTCAAAAAATAAAACAAAAACGCTTTGGCAGATAACCAATGAAATTCTGGGAAAATCAAAGAAAATATAAAAACAACGCGATCACCTTGTCTACCTGCGATACTAATTTGGATACCGCCAACACGTAAACATTTTTCAGAACCTGTAAAAGTAACGGTTAGAACACTTGGTTTTGGTAATACTGCTTGTAGCATTCAACCAACAAAAGCAGTTGGCTCAATGTTTTTTAGACCAGTATCTGATAAAGAAATATAAAATATAATCCTATTGCAGAGAAATATGTATTCCGTGGGAATGGATGAGATACGAAGTAAATTAATTATAGAATGCCATCCATTTTTAGTTGTACACTTAGCATATCTAATAAATCAATCAGTAACACTAGGGCAATTTCCCGATGCACTTACAAGATCAAAAGTGGTACCAATTTATAAAAGGGGCGACAGATCAGATTATAAAAACTATAGATCAAATTGTATACTTAGTTGTTTTTCAAAAATCATGGAAAAAGCAGTTTATTATCAAATTGTCAATTATTTAAATAAAAATAAAATCTTAACAGTATCTCAACATGGTTTTCGAAAACAGTTTTCTACTGATACAGCATCAACCGCTCTCGTGCAGACAGTCCATGACCATATTGATAAAAATGAATATACGGTAGCGCTTTTGTTCGACCTGTCGCGTGCATTCGACACCTTGGATCCATCGTTTTTGCTGCAAAAACTTCATTCACTCGGAATTCGTCATCCTATGAGCAATTGGCTTAATTCGTGCGAACTTGGAACGCCCCAAGGGGGAGTTTTAGGACACCTAATTTTTCTACTTTACGTTAACGACCTGCCTTATCACATAAAAGATGGCACAACGTTTATGTACGCAGACGATACCACGATTCTTGTAACTGCGAATACAAAAAAAGTAAACAGTGTGTCTAGAATTCATCGGAAACTATAGACAACCAAGTAACGTCCAAATTACTCACAACAATAATTTAATCAAAACAGAGGTTTCTGCAAGGTTTTTAGGTTGCATTCGGGATAAAAAACTTAATTTTAGAGAACATATTGATTCAATATGTAATAGATTGTCACAAACGTTTTATTGTTTCATGACTCTTAGACAAAATTTTGATTGGAAATATTTGCTAAATATTTATTTCTCTTTAGTATATCCCCATATATGCGCGCACATTCTGCTCTGGGGTCAGGTAGGCGAGTGTCACAAGGCCTTCGTATTTCAGAAACAATTCATACGACTAATATTTGGATTGGGTTACATTCAGACTTGCATGCAGACCTTTAAAGATACCAAAATCTTGACGGTCACTTGTATATACCTATATAAGTTATGAACTTATATTTTAACAAACGAAAAAGATTTTAGAAAAATCGGTGAAACTTACTCGTATGAGACAAGAAATAAAAATAACTTTCATATAAATCGTTTCAAACATGTTCAATATAAAAAAATCACCAATTTATTCCGGATTATTCTTTTTTAACCACCTACCCACTGAGATTCAAAACATTACTGATTTAAATAAATTTAAACTTAAATTGAAATCTTTTCTTATAGAGAACTGTTTTTATACCGTCGAAGAATATGTCAGCCAGAGCTCGGAGTCTGTCAGCACGTAATACATAACTATAATGTGTATGTTCATATATAACACAGAACGAAAGCTTTCACGGCTGTGGTCAATGGTTCTTGGGATTAGACCTTGTCAAAATGGAATCACTTTCCGACGTTTCGCCTTCGATTGCACGAGGCATCTTCAGGGATCTTCACTTCACGAGATCGGAACACCGAATGAGCTCGGAGAGACCCAGGCCGGCTATTTATAGTCGACCTGTGTTTACCGAAGCGTGACTCTGTGTAACGATCGGTTTCCACGTATGATGTAGACTGAAGCCCGTATCTCTATTAAAATTGTTAAGATGCTTATAAATTTCAATAGATTCTCTAATTTTGCGTTTATAGAGTCACGAAACCGATGCAAGAACTTTGGTTTCTTTTACTTTTATGACATGCCCAGTAGAATGTTGGTGTTCAGATACAGCAGATTGTACAATTTGTTTCTTTCTGATACATCGTTCATGTTCCTTAAACCTAGTCGAAATGGATCGTCCAGTTTCTTCAATATAAACATCACCACAGGAACAAGGAATTGCATATACTCCTTCCGTTTGAAAAGGAATAATTTCCTTTGGCGATCTCAAACATTGTCCAATTTTCTTGTGTGTGTTGAAGCTTAACTGATAGCTTTTGTGCTGGATGAATATCAAACATTTAGAAATCTCGATAACATTACCAATGCGCAAGCAGAAAGGATACATCAAGCAGTTACAATTAAGCAACAGAAAAAGTTCGAAGGACTTCTAGACACTCGAAGACCACTAAAACCGCCACAGGACACCGTTATAAATTTATCTTCCAAAATCCTTACTGAAGCAGAACAATCCGTCCTATCTAAAGGTCAAAACTTCGCCATTACACCAAAAGACATACCCGTAGAAGATATAGTGTCATCCGTTGAAGCGACAATTAGAAGACTTCCAGCAGAAGAAGCTGAAGCAATAAGGTATGACACAGCAAAGATCATCAAAAATTCTAACCCGCCTAAGTCGAATCTATCAGCTGCGGAGAGAACGGCAATAAAAACATTAAACAACAATACAGACATTTTGGTCCTTTCAGCGGACAAGGGAAATGCCACTGTCGTCATGGAGAAAACAGATTACGTGAAGAAAATACAACTACTTTTAGGCGACAACATCTACAGAGTGATCCAAGCAGACCCGACCAACAAAATTGAAAGACGGATAACTAACCTTATAAATGAATCCAACCTACAAACAGAGGAGAGGAAGATGTTAAGGCCAAGCAGCTCAAGGATTTCGCGGTTCTACGGACTAGTTAAAATACATAAGGTTAATGTACCACTTCGACCTATCGTCAGTGCAATAGGACTCCTACTTACAAAATTGGTAAATATCTTTCAAATATTCTTAATAAAAAACACATTCATATATTAGAAACTCTACGCATTTTGTAGAAAAACTTAAATCAATCCAATTAGATCCCAAAGGTATCTTAGTCAGTTTTGATGTAGAATCGCTGTATACGAATGTGCCTATAAATGATTCAATTTCCATAATATCAGACTTATTTCACCATAATAGTATTGACAACTCCCTTTTAGATCTAATTGAAGCATGTCTTACATCAACGTATTTTGTCTTTCAAGGAACTTTCTATGAGCAAACCTCAATAGCAGCGATGGGATCTCCACTGTCACCGGTGGTAGCTAATATCTTCATGGAAGCTTTTGAGGAGGAAGCCTTAGAGTCTTCTCCACTAAAACCAAAATCATGGTTCAGATATGTAGACGGCACTTTTATAATATGGCCACATGGTCAGAAAACCTCCTGAGTTTCTTGATCATCTAAATCAGCAAAGCAATG
>JAUTXW010003937.1:0-65946 GCA_030620095.1 Kuschelorhynchus macadamiae
GGTTATGTTTTTCATTCAACTTTCAGTTACGTATTGCTACATCTCGAATACACCGTGTATAGAAAACCAAAACATACCGACAGATATTTAAATGCAAGATCACATCATCATCCAGCACAAATTCAAGTTATGGACAATACCCTAATATCCAGATCCGTGCGATTAACTGAAAAACAGACGAGACAACACGAACTTAATATAATATATAGTGCCTTAAAGAAAAATGGCTACACAAATCGCATTATAGAGAAAACTATTCATGCACAAGGTTCCCGAATAACGAATACCAAAAATTATGAACCGGGGAGGCAACAAGTAGTCTTACCATATGTAAAAGGAACAACAGACAGAATTGGAAGATTTCTTAGGAAACACAACATACAAATATTACACAAGCCACAAACTACTTAGAAACCCAAGAGACAAAATCAAATTGGAAAACCACGGAGTATACAGCATTCCATATCAGGATTGTGAAAAGTTATACGTGGGGTAAACCCCGAGAGTGTGGTTTACGATTCTTGGGGCAAACCAACAGGCGAATATCAGCAAGAGTAAAAGAGCATGAACTCAGCATTAGAAACAAACAAACAACTTCGGCCCTATTCCTTCACCAGGAAATCGGCCACAAAATTGATTTCGATGGGTGTAGGGAGATTGCCAATATAGAGCATTATAAGACCAGAATAATCGGAGAAGCCATAGAAATTGAAAAACAAGGTGATTTAAATAAAAGGGACGGATCATTAAAACTACCAACAGTATGGAAGACAATAATCGACAAATCTATATATATATATATATATATATATATATATATATATATATATATATATATATATATATATATATATATATATATATATATATATATATATATATATGAGAGAAATGGAAAAGTAAATGCTTACATATTCAGGTATATTTTAATTACAACGACACCCTAATAAAACTGGTTGCCATGATATTTATAAATGGTTATAATTTGGTTTATACCTTTATCATGATGTCTTCCGACATTATGTGACATATAAAGTCATATACAATTAGCATTATGGCACAAACGACTAAAATAAAGACAAACAATATACATTTAAATAAGACTTATTCCATTGAAAATTTTTTTTTGTCGCAGTGTCCTTACTAAAAGTCAAACTGAGTTTTAAAAAACATTTACAAATTCTTCAGAAAATAATTTAATAATAACTTTAAAGGAAAATATACATGACTTGTTGCTCATTTGTTGACTAGTCTATTGTAAGCTGTTTATTTATTAGAATATTCTAGCTATTTAGGCTACCTTATTATATTTAAATTACTTTTTTATAATTCCAAAAGTATATAATCTAGATTAAATTCAAAATATGTCCAGATGTGAACTTAGACTTGAAACGTTATACAAACGTAATAATTACAAAATTTTTGAAACTAGTCTCCAAAAAAAATAAAATTACTTTTTCGAATATATTTTTAAAAAATCTGCACATTGTAGACCACACTTACCCCATGAACTGTTGATTTCGCCGCTCTAAAATTTGACCTGTTGCCACGGCAACTTCCGCAAGTTTCGTCAAATTATATAGTTCATCGGGCAAATCCGAGCTGCTGTCTGACATTTGAATATCTGGCAAGGTTTCACCTGTACTCACGGAGTGTTCTGGGCTTAATCCTAAAATAGAAAGGCTATTATAAGGTATTTATATGTCGAGATATACATGTGACCCATTTAAAGGCAGAACAATTATTTTATTTTTTATAATTTTATTTTTGATTATAGAGTGCTAAACTATACCTTTAAGACAGTGTTACTATTTCCTTATAAAAAAAAGATCTACTCTATTGCTTTTTTTTGTGAAAATTTACAATTTTAAAAAAATATGGCTTAAAATTAATTTTATGAATAAATTAATATTCACATTGTCATATGATTTTATTTTTACTTCTCTCGTAAAAGTGAAGTTTTGTAATCTTGAAATTTTTATCTCATCGGTCGGTCGGTTGGTCGGTCAATGTTCGCGGCATTTAGACTTATCTGATGACATTCTGGTAAAAACCAATACAGTTAGTGACGGCTCGTGGATTTAAGAACGGGTGAAGCGTAGCGTAACTAGGTGCACGGCAGGTAAAAATAGCGTCGCAAAACGGCTATTTTGTTAGCCTTTTTATGATATTAATTATCCATAGCTTTGGAGCGTTTTTTAATACTTAGGGGAAATATTATAAACTTATAAGATTTTAAGTATATTTTTTTGTTCATAAAAAACAGTATTTTTTTGTTCTTAAAAAACAGTTATGTATCTATATCTTAAAGCTAATTTCGATTAGATTCGATCGATGCAAAACTGCTTCTTACATTAATTCTATAAAAAGCGAACAAGCGCCCGCAGCCTTGCAGCAGCCGTTTTCTGCCGCTCCCATCTCTATTTGGCTTACGGATATTCACCATTGCGTTGCCTTAGCAACAGCCGTAAACAAATCTAAGCGCGAAAGCCAATTCCTTAACGGGTCGCTCTTATGAATAGGTGTTCAGCGCGCTACGTTTTCAAGTCATTATTCCTTTTTCAGTATATAACGCACTAGTTTTGATAGAAAATAATGGTATAATTAAGTAAATAATGCGAATTTATATAAAACATACTACATTTTTATAATAAAAATAATATTTTAAAAATATTTTTATTTTTAAGTAAATTGAATGGAAAATGTAAGTGAAGCGGCGGTTTACCCGCGTCCCCTGGCGAGCCGCCACTGAATACAGTGAAACAACATTGCGGCCTAGTAAAATGTAAAAAAAACTATTCAAATCAAAAATAAAATATTATCTAGGAATTATCAAGGTAAAAGTTTGGTACTAATCCAAGATAGCGAAACAAAATGGCGGCTTATTAAAATAATAAAAATTAAAATTCAGCTTAACAAATGCTTATTACATTAAATACAAATTTTGTGCAAGAGTTAATTGTAGTACGAGTTTAAGATGGCGGAAGAAAATGGGTTTTTCAATTCCATCGATCTGTTTGTCGGTTTGTATGTCTGTGTCTCATTTCGCGGCGTAGTTAAAATACTAAAAAAATTCCCATTTTGCGCCAGCACTAAGTGTGACCTAGAGAAAAATTGGTAAAATTGTTTTAAAAAATCAACGTAAAATAATCTTCTTATTCAATTGACTTCAAATTTTGCAGAAAAAATAAATGTGTTATAGGGTACGAATTCTTAGAAAAAAATCAGTGTAATAACTACTTATTCATTTTATTTTTCTCGGTTTTCCCGAGAAACGTTCTATGTTAAAGATGAACTAGCCAAACTTTAAATTAGCAAGTAGGTAACTTTTTAAAATTTTCTCTATTGTTTTTTGTTTTACACGTGATCATTCATTCACTCAGGCTAAGTTTACTGGATTCATTTTATTTCTGTGAATTGTTTTTTTTTATTATGGCGGAATGGTGCTATTTTGTTCTTTGCCTCAAGATATATTGCTAGAAGTTTTTTAATATTCTACTCTCGCGTCTTGATTCTACTCGTTCACTATTATATCAAGAAGAAGTATCAAGCAGTGGAACCTGATAATAGTAAAACTCGTATAAATAAAAAAAAAGGATGAAAATTTTTTACAAAAAAATGGAACCACCTTCAAAAAACACTCTAAAAAGTGAAAAATAATATTTTATTCCACTTTGAAAATTTTACTTCGTGAAGTCGGCTCTAAACTCATTCTTGATTATTTAATCACAAAAAATTATCATGTATTCAGCTAATTCGGTGTTTTGATGTCAAATATTACGTGTATGAGGTCTTACTCTCTTTATTAGCTCGGCGCCGACTTCACCGACTAAAATTTTCAAGGTGGAATCAAATATTATTTTTCACTTTTTAGTGGATTTTGTTATAACATTTTTTATTAAAAGTTATATTAGATACCAACACTTAAAATTTAGTACGCTTGTTAATAACCAGTAGCAGTATCTTTTCCTAAGCAAATAAAGTATTTTTTTTTGTATGAAGCTCAATAATTTTTGTAATTACAGTACATTATTATTAAACTCAAACCTAATTGACGTTTATCTGAGGACTATATGGATCGTAGGAAAAATTTTGTACCTATCTTATGCGGAAACTGCCTTTTCCGCCTTTGACGGCTTAACCGAACTCAGCTTGCCGTCGCGTACGGAAGTGGCGGCTTGCCAGGGGACGCGGGTGAAGCATCGCTTCACCTACATTTTTCAATCAATTTGCATAAAAATAAAAATACTTTTAAAATATGAAGCATTTTATAATCTACATTTTTATTATAAAAATATAGTATGTTTTAACGTAGCGCGCTGAACACCTTTTCATAAGAGCTACCCGTGGAGGAATCACAATCAGCAGTAACAAATTCCGCATCCCGGCTTTCGCGCTTAGATTAGTTTACGGCAGTTGCTATGGCAACGCAATGGTGAATATCCGCAAGCCTAATAGAGATGAGAGCGGCATAAAACGGCAGGTGCAGGCGACTGGCGCTTGTTCGCTAGTTATAGAATTAATGTAAATTAGTGCGTTCGGATCATCGGAGTCGGAAGCAGTTTTGCATCGATCGAATCGAATCGAAATTAGCTTTAATATATAGGTACGTAACTGTTTTTTAAGAACAAAAAAATATATATTTAAAATGTTATAAATTCATATTATTTCCCCTAAGTATCAAAAAACGCTCCAAAGCTATGGATAATTAACATCAATCATTATAACATTATCCGATTAACTTCAAATTTTGGTAAAAATTAAGGGTCATATGGGGATGACCTGGTAACATTTTGGGAAAAATCCAATATGGCGAAACAAAATAGCGGCCTAGTGAAGTGTTAAATAAAAAATATATCAAAAAAACTACTCATCCAATTTATCTCAAATTTGGCAAAAACATCAAGTATTATGTTGAAATCAAGTGGTAAAATTTGTGTACTAATCCAAGATGGCGGGACGAAATGGCGTCATAATAAAATATTTAAAAATTCAGCCTGAAAAAACTGCTTAAAGGTTTGGTTTCAAATTGTGTGTCATAACTAATTGTGCTATAGAGATCAACTAGTAAAATTTTGGTACTAATTCAAGGTGGCCGAACAAAATGTCGACCAAATAAAAAGTATGTAATCGTGAAAAAATATTTTTTATCAATTCCGTCGGTCCGTCTGTCGATATATCTGTCTATCTGTCTGTCAGTTCGCGGCATAACTTAAAGACTACTTACCAGATTGACAAATTTTTATCAAAAATTAAGGGACATATAGGTATGCCCTGGTAATATTATGGTAAGAATCCAAAATGGTGAAACAAAATGGCGGCGTAGTGAAATATTAAAACAATTATTTTGAAAAAACTGGCAATTTATTTCAAATTTTGCAAAAACATCAAGTATTATGTTGGAATGAACTGGTAAAATGTTGGTACGAATCAAAGATGGCGGAACAATAATAAAATATTTAAAAATTCAGTCTGAAAAAACTACTTAATGGATTGATTTTAAATTGTATGTAATAACTAATTGTGGTATAGGGCTGGCTCAACTAGTAAAACTGTGGTACTAATTCAAGAACAAAATTGCGGCCAAATAATCGTGAAGAAAATCATCCTCTCAGGATTTACATATCTTCACGTTTTAGCGTCCCTAGGTGTCAAAAACTTGTTTTATCAATTCCGTCTGTCAGTCTGTGTGTCAGTTCGTGACACAGCTTAAATACTACTTACCAGGTTGACTTCAAATTTTGTCCAAAATTAAAGGGTCATATGGGGATGGCCTGATAATACTTTGGCAAAAATCCAATACAGCGGAACAATGTTAAAACATTCTTGTTAAAGTGGTGTATTATTTGGTGTTAAGATCCAGTAAAAATCAAGTTTTTTTTAAATTGTCGACGTTTCGCAACTTAATAGTTGCATCCTCAGAACACATATATAGATCTTATATCCTGTATGAAACCCGTATTATCAGTACTTTTATTCCATTGTTCCGCATATATTACCCAGATATTAAGTTTCTAAATGGTTTTCGTTAATAATCCTTTTGTTGTTATTGTTGTTATGTTAGGAGACTATTTTTAAATAGTCGTTTCACAACTTTATTGTTGCATCTTCAGGACACATATCTAGATTTTATATACAGCATGAAACCCATATTATCAGTCTTTACATATTCCGTTTCTCCGCAGATATTTCCCAGATATTAAGTTTCTAAATGGTTTTTGTTAACGATCCTCTTGTTTTTATGTTAGAAACTTCACTCTTTCAAATAAAAGTAATAATTCTTACCGAGGGAAGTTCCGGGTAATAAATAACACATATACTGATATATTTGATAAAAAAAGTGTAAAAATGAAAAAATAAACAAAAAATATTGTTTTCCTTCGTTATGCGAAGCGAAACATCTAGATTTTCTTTCTTTGTGATCCCATGTTATACTAAAAAACTCTAGAGAAAGAGGATTTACGAAAATTTCCGATAAATTGCCTCTACTATTATAATCTCCACTTTTCTTTTTTTTAACCTTTAACTCGTGTTCTAGAAGATTCTAATTAGTAGACTTTAAAAGCATCTGCCCTTTAAAACCAAGAAATAGTGTGGTATGGTACGATGATAAAAAGCCTCTCAATTTGTTATCAAGCAAGATTACTTAATTTTACGCTTAATTTTGTTTTGCCAATTTATCAAATGCTTGACCGCAATAATTATCTAACTATCAATTACGCTTTGGAAATATTTTTTTCTTTTCTTTTCTTATCCATTCTATATTAACAGTTTTGATTTGTTCCTCAGATCTGTTATGACATTTTTATTGCATGATCTATTTTTAAGCTCTAAATCGCCACGTTTATAAAGTAGCAACTCATTCATTTCAACGAGATGTTTATTTTAGACGTTGAATCTAACTGAGAGTATATTTTCAAATTGGACCTGACACAATTTTTATTGGATAAAACGACTGCTTTGTGACGCACTTTTTTGTGACTCAAAACTTCCTGGCTAGGCGATACGGCTACTTGTTAAATTCTGATACTATGCCAAAATGCCAACAAGTAGGTTCGGTCTGGATTTTCGGTTTATAAATATATTTGATTTAATTATAGATTTAAGAAAATGTAATACATAGAGCTAAATTGTTCAACAGTGGTTTATGATTGGAACAAAAAATCATGATAATGATAACTGTTTTAACAGCAAAAATATTTAACGTTACAAAATTTTACACATGGAAGATTCGGCTTTAAACAATAACGGTAGATTTCAAATTGAACATTTTAGGATAGTTGCATGGTGTAAAAAATATTTTCGAATGATTTAGGGGTCTTTGTTTTCATTTTACTTTATCACAGTTATATCGGTGTATACAGAGACGGATGGGGTTATTCAAATTCAAACGTCACGTCAAATAGAAGTGTAAATAGACATATGACAAGTATCTAATATAAACTAACAACAGATATATCTAAATATAGATTACAAAACATAGTATATAATTTTTTCCTCGAGTTAAAATCCGTTCTTCAGTGCGGTGTCCAACAAAACCAGGAAAAAAAAGGTTTTCAGTTTGCATATTATGATGGGTTATTCCCCAAACAAGTGAAAAATTCATCTGTGGTGTAAAAAGTCTGTGATAAAAGTAAGCTTTTAATTTTATTTTTGAATTTATTTTGACAATTTATTGCTTTAATGTTATAAGTAACATATTATAAATGTTACCCCCAGCGTAGATTGTTGATTTTTTATAAATATTTAAGTTATGCTTGTCTAAGCAGAAGTTATTTTTATTTCTTGTATCATACGCATGAAAATTACTGTTAATTTGAATTAGATTTTTATTTCGATGGATATATGATAATAATTTTAAGAGATAAATTGAAGCAACTGTCAAAAGTTTATATGACCTGAATGTCTCTCTGCAAGATGTTCTAAAAGGTATACTAAACATGATTCTAACAATTCTTTTTTGTATTATTAATACTATCTCTATATCTGAGGCCTGACCCCACACTACTATGTTATAAGCTATTGCAGAATATATAAAAGCATAATATATATTAATAAATGGTGTACGGTCAACATAATTACGGAGACCAGAAATTACGTAAGCTCCCCTATTAAGCTTCTTACAAATATTGTCGATCTGAATGTTCTAATTAAGGTGGCAATCCATAGACAAACCCATGAAACTAACACATGAGGAAAGTTCAAGATCATGACCATCGAAGGAAATGCTGATATCACAAGGTTCTCTACGAATAGTTCTTAAGTTCATAGCTACAGTTTTGGTATGGTTAATCATCAGCTTATTAGCAAAGCACCATTTAGAAAACTCATTTAGTACAGTGTTGATTTTATTTTTTGTGAAGTGACTTTCTGACATATCGGATACTACGATAGTAGTAACATCTGCATATAGAAAAACCTGGCCCTGACTTATATAGTCAGGAAGATCATTAATGAAGAGTAGGAAAATCAGGGGACCTAAGATGCTTCCCTGAGGTGTGCCAATATTCTGATTAAAATCAGACGACATTACATTTTTAATTTTTACGGAAAATTTTCTGTCAGTCAAAAATGAAGCTATAAATGCGTTTATATTACCATGTAGTCCTAGGGCGTCTAGTTTAGCAGAGACAAACTGTTTATCAACAGTGTCGAATGCATGTGTCAAGTCAAAAGACAACGTAATTACAAATTCACCTTTGTCCATCTTATTAGAAATATACTGTACAAGATCAATGCACCCAGTTTTTATTGATTTTTTGGCAATCGCATGTATCAATAATTTTAAATTTAAATATTTGAGCTGTATGATCTGAGAAACCCAAATCACAGTTACGTACTTGAAGCAAAGAAGTTTATTAAAAATAACATAGTCTAAAATGGCATTCAGTCGGGTTGGATTTTTTAAAAGAGAGACCATACCGAAGCTCTCTAATAAATCCGAGAGTATTCTATGTGATTTATCATTACATCCAGCATTTACATTCAAATCACCACACACAATGACCAACTCAAAACTGGGTGCTGATGTGAATAAAATTTGATTTAGTACATCAATAAAAAGCTGCAAGTGTCCCGATGGTGGTCGGTAGATATCAATCAAGCAAAGTTGTTTTAGTTTCAGACAGCAACACTCAATAACTGACTCAACTGAGAGACTGTCAATAATCTCCACAGGGGAGGCCTCCGATATGAGAGAGTCATGAATAAATATAGCAGTTCCGCCATGCTTACTTTTAGTTCTGCAAAAACTATTTAAGAGAGTAAAATTATTGATATAAATATTGTAAACTTGTTCACTGGTTAGCCAGTGTTCGTCAAAACAAAGAATTTTAGGACAATATTTCTGACAAACTACCTCAATTAAGTCTTGTTGGACAGGCACTGAACATTGATGTGCAACACAGTGACATCCAATGATTGATTAACTCCTAAGCATTCTGATTCATTATGGGTGAGGCAGGCTGACGAAAATTTTTCTTAGGGAAAGTAAACCTTCTAACTGCAGATCCCTCCGGCCATATTTGGGCAAGTATTCAAACCGGCTCGAGAATTCTATATAAACAGTCCACAAGCCGACAGATGGGTTCAGTGAGCTGTCGTATTGGTCATTCTGACTTGACTCCGGCGGGCCAGGTTCGAATCCTGGTCGGTGCATATGAGGGGTCTAAATGCAAAATTTTCTCTTTCTCGATTTTTTTACAAATTCCGTTTTTACTGAAATATGGTTCTCCATATTTAATTACATGTTAATCCGGCGTTAAAACCATACAAAAGTAACATTCTCCTGTAATAACTTAGTCCTAAAAATTAAACTTCATTGCAAAACTAGCAGTATCCTTGACATGAGTGGATGCGTAACTCATATTCTCCTGTTTTAAATTTAAATTTTAGTTAATACTTGTTGTAAAAAAAATAAAACAATAGAACTGGCAGTGAGATCAATAAATAAGGCAGTCGGGGAAACCCCAAGGAAAAAATTAACAAGACCAAAAATTAATTTACTAAAGGTTCAAACGAAATAGCAACCTGTCTGTTTAATAGTTTGAATCCTTTTGACATGACTCTCTACACTATTGCAAGACTTATTGTGATTTGATGTGGAGGTCAAAACAAGAACACAATTTTAATAAGTAAGCTCAGCTATTTGTTTTTCCCATAACGGGCCATAGATTTTTGCCACCCGAACGTGTTTTTGGAAATATTGAAAATGATATTAAAAGAAAACTAGGAACTGATGTCCTGGTATTTTAGTATAAAATCATGTAGGCGAATCTACTTTATAAAAAACTACAAACTCCAGTTGTTGTCCAAGGGGCACAACCAGCCCACTATGCCAAAACTATTACCAAACGGGGTAAAAATCTACAGTTGTCAGAGCAGATGTCATTTCCAAAAGTAATTTTCTTAAAAAAGACCAAAGAAAAGGTGTTGATTCGCTTCTTAAAAAACAATATGAAGAAGACTAGAGGACTCACGACTTTTAGGAATTCTCTAGGCATGTTATTGATGAGGCAGAAATAATTATTGAAGCCGCAGATGAGGAGAATGATTGCCACCCAACAGAAGAATTTTCATATTTCCAGATTTAACTAATTTATTAAAAAGTTCTATTAAAATTTAATAATAGTAATTTTCTTTAATAAATCATTATAAAAAATAAAACTGTTTTGTCGCTTGAATTGCTTTTTTGTGAAAAAAATTGTCCTTTTTTACTTTTATGGAAATCACTGGTACGCACTCTATCATTTTTAGCATTATATCTTCTTTTAATGTCAAAATCAACATTTTTTAAAATCGCTTGGTTTCATAACTTACATTCTCCATTTCTTGGTTGCTATTTTTTTTTAAATATTGGTTAAACTAATCTTTTTTCATTGTATCTAAATAATTCTGTAAGCCATATTACACACCTATAACTGAAAAATGTAGTAGATACCTATTTTTTGGGGTTCTATACGTTTTTTGTTAATTGTGAAAAATTTAAAAAAGCGTACAATGTGATTTTTTCATTTAGCCCCTCTTGCCCTCTTATAGACTTTTCTAAGTCTGCAGACGATATAAGAGTTAGTAAAATCCAACACAGGCAAGTTTAAATTGTATCTACTTCATGCGCCACCCCATTCACGCCGATTGATGCCGACTATGGGTGGATAGGGGTTGTTGATGCAGATACGCACTTGTCGATCGGTAAGTCACTTAATACAGATCAAAGGCTACACCGTAATCCAAGAGTTGACAGCTCGAGGGTCAAGAGTGACCGAAGACCGTGGTTCGGAACCCATGTTAAGCTGTAAGTCCCGTCCAGACTGGTCAATTCCACGACTGAAAGAAGACGTTAAAACAAGCTAAGCAAGCAGCTTGATCGAATAAACGGATTTTTTTCCTATGAGCGTGTGGAAAGTAAGCACTTTCCGCACGCACGAATGCAAAAAATTAGTTTTTGCCGCACCAGCTGTAGCAATTTCTTTTTCAAATATTATTAAAAAACACGCTTAACAGAAAGAAGCAATTTCTCTTCTAGATTTGTAATTCTTCAATGCCATAAAAAATTCAACAATTCATCTCATTATTTATATTATAATTTTGACTTACATCGTATTATAATCTCATATCATTCCAGTTAGCTTAATGCTAAGTAACTTTAGTTACAATTGTTTCAACAATAGTGTTAGTAGACAAGTCTCGGTTGCGATGACACTAAAAAGCAATAACAACAATTTATTCCTCTGTGCGTGATCTAGTTAGATATAGGTAAATATTCAAAATTAATAGCATTTTTGAAACCAAACTTTTCTCAAAAGCAGAAATTGCAAAATTTTTTTCCGAAGCGCCTGATGATGTCTATTTGTTGATTAAAGTTGCGACCATTATTGGATTGGCAAGTGCATGTCGTCGCGAAGATCTTACTAAATTAATGATTGATAACATTAAAAACAAAAAGGCCCTACTAAGTAACAAAATTCCTTATACTAAAACTCATATTTCCAGAACATTTTGTAATTGGTGGAGATGCAGTTGACCTTCAGCCTTATAGGAAATATGTAGCTCTACGTCCTTCGAACACACCTCACCGTCGTTTGTGTAAACTACAAAAAAGAAAAATGCACAATAAAATCTGTGGGGAATGGGGATTAATACATTTGGGAAAATGCCATCCAATATTGCCGGATAGCTGGGATTGCCAGAATCAAAAATGTACACGGGTCACAGTTTTCGCCCGATCTTCCGCCACAGTGTTAGCTGATTCAGGAGATAGTATAACTAATATCGAGAGTTATGGCGGATGGAAATCCACTACCGTGGCAGAAGGCTATTTGGAAGACTCTCACTTCATATTTTATTTTTCCTATTTTGCCGTCTTTTCGATAGACAAAGTAGTCTTGTAATGGCCCTCTTTTCTACACTGCTTCTTTTATCTACAAAGTTGGCAATGCTAAGTCGTAGCCACCTGGAATTTAAATCAGGTCTTGTAATTGTCACTTACTCGGAAATATTCAACAGTAAATAATTTTTTTAAAAAGATTTTTTCAAATATAGTGCAAAAAAGAGATAAACAGCATAAAATACTCGTTTCATAAGATATTTAATCTAATTCTCGTGCTATAAAATCTTGTCTTATGAAACTAGTGTTTGAATGTACTATTATAAGAAATATTTAAAATTAAAAGTTACATTGTCATGTAAGAAATGGAGGATACACAGTGAATTTAAGCAGGGCCGCAGAGAGCTGCCGGGCCCCGGTACAAAAAAAATTTATTTTAAAAAATATTTCTCTGGGATTTTTTTTAAATTTCAAGGTCAAACGATTTAAGCATTGTCCCAGTCTATAAAAATGAAGAAGGACTAAGTATTAAAGTAAAGACAATACAACTAAAATTTTAAAAACGACAATAATTTGACTTAATATAAATATAAAGTATATAAGATTTAGTGATGTATTATATGTATACTATTAAAATAATTATAAAAATTAGTTTTTAGGACAGGGTAAATATTCATATACCTAACTGTTTAAAACGGGTTTGTAATAAATTAAATTAGAAAACAATCATACCTACATATTAAAGTAATTCTCAGTTATATTAAAATAAACTAAACAAGGTGTAAACGTTTATATAAAACAAAACATCACTTTGACAACTACAAGACAAGCTACTATTTACAAAGACAAAAATAATAAAATATTCAAAATAAGATACAAAATTTTCAATGATTTTTGAAAAGTCACAGATCCTAGCCATTTTAGACTCAATTGCTAAAATCCCAAGAGCACTTACTTAAACGTTCTTGTCTCATGGTAGACCTCAAAACATTTTTAATTCTGGAAAGTTGGCTAAAGGATCGTTCTGCTTGGGCCACGGTAACACGTAGTGTACAAACCTTTTTTAAAGCTATAACTGTATTTGGGAACACAGAATCTAATTTTAATTTGTGAATTTTGTTTAGAAGTTTTATTGGAGCTATATCAGTATCCTGGAAATTTGCAGAAAATGTGTTTTAAATATTTTATTTCTTCCTGAATGTCGCAATGTACATCACCGTTGTATTCATTTTGAAGACATTTGGTTTGCTCTTCAATTCTTTTATCTTCTAAACTTAAAAACTGCCGTAACACACTAAACTTGTAGATATATTAAGATTAACAGAATCTATTATTCTATAAAATACATTTACTTTGAAATGTTCCTCCGCGCTTAGTTCTTCAAATGCATCCTTTAATGAGGTTTTGTCATAAAAAGCCTTTCTCTGGCGTTTCCTTTTCCCGGATATAGATAGGTCGGTTGACATATTTAAATTAAGGGCTACTAACTTGCATTCACTTAAAATGTTTTCCCAGCTATTCCTAATAATATTTCAATCTTCAAGTAGTGAATGCAAAATTATTAACCACAATATCTAGAGTCACGGAAACTGTTTGAAGAATAATACTCCTATAGTTGATTGCTGTGAGTACTTTTAGCCAAGTTCAAGCCATTAAAAGGCATTCAAAAGTGTCTAAATAAGACAGAATGCCAGTTAACTCAACTCTTACTTCTGGTGTTAAATTAAGCTCCAATAACTCGTCAGTGGCGTCTTTTATTCCAGGTAACTTCTCGCACACTGGCTTAACACTTTCTATCCTAGCTGACCAGCGAGTTGTAGAAAGAGAATGTAGGGATACATTAGATTAGGTACATTTTATTTTTAAAAATTTCCCACTTGGACAGGCTAGCACTAAATATATTGAAAAGATTCTGAATCGTTCCAAAAAAAGAGACACCCTCAGAACAACATTCAGCTGCATGGACTCCACACAGGTTTAGGTTATGACAAGCGCAAGGAGACCATACAGAGCATGGGGATTGAGAGCCAGAACCCTTGCCTGCACGCCCTTATATTATCCGCTCGTTACTACCATTGTCATAGACTTATCCACGACAATCTGATATATTAATATTTCTCTTTTTTTAAAGTGTCCAAAATCATGTTAGTTATTGTCTCCCTAGTATTTTTTGCGAGATTTCTCTCATTTAAAATTTTTTCCGTAATAAACTTGCATGTGTGTTTTAACTTCTTGAGAACCTTTAACAGCTTCTAAATGCTCTACTAATAAAGCCTCATAATGTGCTAGCAATTCCAATATGCCAAGAAAGTTACCATTGTTTGGATTTCCAATTAAGCTAGTCTTCTTTCCGCTAAAAATAAAACAACGTGAAAAAATCAATTTCCACTTTTCTTTTTCCTTTTCTAAAGATTTGAAAAGCAAACTGTCAATAGAATTTTTACTCAAAAAAATTTGTTCTAGACTTCTCCATTCCAAGTATGACGAGCGATGAAAGGAACTATTTTCATGTTCAGGTATTCTATTGTACAATTTTTTGTAGCCATCAGAAGGGATCAGAAAATAATCGGGAAATTAAATGCACATTTCCTATTTTACCGGAAAATAAGCGGCATGGAAAACAAAATAATGACTTTTTCTTGGAGCTCCAAGTTAGCCAGTCTGTTGAAACAACTACTTTAATATTATTTTAAATTTCTTTAAAACGTAATTTAAAAAATTATAAATTAAATATGTGTCCCAAACCGGTAATTTGTACCGCCTTCACCCGTCTCTCGTCGGGCCTGAATTTAAGTGTACGCCCCAAATGTGGTCGAAGTCGTAGTAAAAAACCGTCTCTAAAACCTTTGAAATCCACTTTTCACACACATGTGAAAATCTCGCCTATGTTTAATGCAATGGCGTAGCTATACCCAGTTCTCGTTTCCGCGGTGCTACTAGCATCAGTGGTAAAAATTCTATACGGCGAAATAAAATGGCGGCTTAGTGGCTACTTTTCCAATTTGCCTCAAATTTTTTACTTTAATCAAGTATTATGAGAAAATCAACTCGTAAAATGTTGGTACAAATTCAAAATGGCGAAACAAAATTACGGTTTAATGAAATATTAAAAAATTCAACCTGAAAAAATTCTTGCCTAATGGATTGATTTCAAATTATGTGCAACAATTAACGATGATATAGAAATGAGCAGGTAAAATTGTATTACGATTCAAAATGGCGGCCAAATAAATTGTTTTTATTCGTGAAAAAATCACGAGATTTTACATATCTTCACGTTTTAGCGTTCCTAGATGTCAAAAAATATATTTGCCTGTCTGTTTGTTAGGCATTGCTGAAAAACTACTTACTAGATTGACATCAGATTTTGGTCAAACATTACGAGTGTTATCACCGGGTAATATGTTGATAAAAATCTAGTGTGCAGGAACAAGATGATTGCCTAGTGAAAAGTTAAAAAATTATTACTAAAAAACTAATTAATCAATTTATCTCAAATTTTGAACAAAAATCAAGTGTTATATAGGAACAAACCGTAACATTTTGGTATGAATGCAAGATAACAAAACAAAATGGCGATCTAATAAAATGTGTAAAAAATCAGTCTGAAAAAACGATTTGTTAAATTAATTTCAAATTTTATGCAAGCATTCAATGTGATATAGAGATAAACTAGTAAAGTTGTGGTGAGAATTCAAGATGGCGAAACACAATTGTTGCCAAATAAAATGTTTAAGAGATCAACGTAAAAAATTGGCTTTTTTATTTGATTTACACACATGACTGAATAAAATGGCGGTGTGTGAATGTGAAAACTACTTATCTAATTTATTTTAAATTATTCCCAAAAATCAAGTGTGACATAGGTAGAAACTGGTAAAATATTGGTAAGAATCCAATATGGTGGATCAAAACGCTGCCCAATATAAATGCTTGAAAAAACAGGATATATGGGTTACTAAATACTTTGAACCGAACTAAATTGGGTCACAGTTCATTATTCCTAATAAAAGGAAAGATTGATAACGAGGGAAATTTACCGATTTTTTAAAATTGTTATACAACTTTTAATATTCGATAAATAATGAAGTAAACATATTAGTTATGCATAAAATACATACAGATAAATTATATATTACAAGAAAATATAAACTGTTGCATTTTTTGAGGGGCTACTGGTTTTTGGGATGTTGTTTATGGCTTTTGTGTTTGTTATCCATTCTAAAAAATCTTTTTCGATGTTAAGTAGCAGAAATGGATTTAATCAGATGAATGACGATTTCGCAGTCTATTTTGATAAACTTTAGTATAGAAAATAACCTCTCGCACGAAATCTGTGAAATTGGTAGTGTAAAGAAGTACTTAAGCTATGGCAAATACACAATAGTTGTTTTGAAATATACTATATTTTAGTATTGCAACATAAGAACCACGAACGCAATTTATTCAATTCTGACAAATATTTAGATCAATTTTATTTTTGGCACTAGCATCACTTTCTTCTTTGACAGAGTTGGTGTTATCACCAAAGTTAAAATTTCTGTTGTACGACTGCACATTTTCTTTGAAACAGTTCCAATTACTGGCAAAGCTGATAAGTACTTTTAGCTTCCCAGCTGTAGCTAAACTATTATATTTAATAACTTTTTTGGATTCCATTGGTTTTATGGAGGATTTCATAAAACCTAAACGTTTTATAAATTCTTATTAAGTCTGAGCATGAAACCACGAAGAAGATCTTTTATATTTTTAACTTCAAAACACGCGGGATTTAATAAAGGCATATCTCGACATAATCTATTTTCAGAATCGTGAGGTTATCGACAGACGTTATAAAAAGAGGCTACTTAACAACGTTTGTTTTCAGATGTTTACACCTGGTCTATAGATTTTTTATTAAAGAACATTTTGGGTAGTCTATGCGGAACTGCTGGAAAGTCAATCCCTGGTCCTATACATATGAAAAATATGCAGATGTTCATTAAAAAATCCGTAAATTTCCTTTACCTGGAACTGCCTTTGTTATGAATCTTTTCTTTTCTTAGGAATAGTGAAGTGTAACCCAATCAAATTTTTATGAAAAACTTGAAATCAATTGAATAATTATTAGGCCGCCAACTTGGATTCATACCATCATGTTCATGTTTTTGGGTATTTAGAAACGCTAAAACTTGAAGCTATATAAAACCCTTGCGGGGATTTCAGTAAAAATCGGAATTACGCATTTTTTCCTACATGAATGAAGTCAAGCACTGATAAATTTTCAAAAAAAAAAGGTCATTTTGAACGTTTATTACCGGAAAAATAAGCAAAAAATTCCATGTAATATCTGTAGTTAAATACCTCGACGAGTTTAAACGTTTTTCTTTGAACCTTTGTTTCGTATTTTTTAAATTATGGTTTGGCCATGGTCCGTTGGGTCAAGGGTAGTTAGGTTAGGTTTTCGCAATTTTTTTATAATAACTAAAGTTAATTAACTCGATGAAATGAAACTTTGAAACTTTTGTTTATATAATTTAATTGGGTGTGTCCTTACGTGCTCGAAGGGACAGCAATAGCATTCGTGAAAATTATTTTATAAATTCGCAAATCTTTGTCGCGTAGGGGACAACCTTGGAAAGGGCGTTATATGCTGAACGCCTAGGCGAGCGGAACGCAGGCTAGTTCCTGGTATTTGAATTTTAATTAGCTCTTTAAAGAAGTATAGTTAATTTAGATTCTGTTGCTGCCCATAAATCGCATGATATCTTCAGTGTAACAAATCGATATGGATACATTTTTATAGAGAAACACATGTACCATATGAGAATTTTCAGATTGTGAACTGTTATTGTTTGAATCATCATGGCATGGCATGAAAAAGCATTCAGTTTTAGGTAGAGGTAGAGCCCATACTGGTTAGTGGGACCCGGGGTGCGATTTTGCACTTATCATTTCGTGAGTTAACGAATCGCTAAATCACGTGATTTAGCGAAACAACTGACAAAGGTTGGAAGTAGCATCCATTTCTTAAATGGAAAATTGCATGTATTTTTTGACGTCAAGTAGGCCAGTTTTTCATTACGATTTGACAATTACTGTTAACCTTAAAATTATTTTGTTGACGTTGAGCAAAACACGACACATTTGTTTGGCCTAATTAATTAAGTATACTTTATTATTTTGGAAATAATTAAAAAGTGATGTGTTAAAAATCTGAAGCTACTAAGGTCTGCCTGGAGATCCTTAATACTTGTGTTTGTTGTGCTTCTAAAATGGAAGATATAGCAGCATTGTTTGCATCAATTGGTGATGGTGAATAATATTGTACCTAATACCTACTAATATTCTAATAAAACAGAAGTTAACAAATAAGTGGTGATTTCAAGAGACCTAAATTTGACTTTAATTAATCGCTACAGGTGAGTGCAGTGAAAAATGTGAACATTTTAGTGGATATTATATTGTGCTTTTCCAGAACAGATTTTAATGTTATTATACCTTATTATAAAGGCGTAATATAATATTTTTGCACATGTATTTCCAGATATTTTAGAGACATTAGAGAATATGATATTCTTAAAGACACTGTCAGGTATTTTGAGGTAGGAAATAACTATTTTAAGATACATAACACCTTTTTAAATAAATAGGACACTAAGCAAACATTTGTTAAAGAATCAACATTAAACTAAAATCTAATAATTTTAACAGACAATTGTTGAATACTTTAGTAAGCCATATTTTGAGATAGAGCTTAAGTTTTTTTTCTTTATTGTCTACAAATTCAATGTACTGTAGTGATAAATGCATACATATCTTTATTAGAGTGGACTAGTTTTAGACGTACTAGTCAAAATGTTATATTTATTCTGAATTAAATATTTTTTCAAAATGAAACTTCCAACTTTAATTTCTAATACATTTGTTTTCTATATTTATCTAATGAATTGGTAATAAAAATATGTTTTTTATTTTTCCAAATGTATTGTTTATTTTAAGACGATTTTTAATATAATGGTAATATGGTCTTAATAAAATAAGTTACACACTTACTCTGTGTTAAAATTATTAAAATACATAATAGGATTTATTAAATCATTTGAAAAATAAACAAATAGAAGTTAATACTTTTACCATTTAATTATAAAGTTTAAAATAAATAAAAATCCTTATTAAAGAAGGTCAACCACCAGCATTTAGATCAGTTTAAAAGAGTAAAAAATGAAAAATTAACCCTTTAACATTTTTGCAGAACTTTGCATTTTAGGGTGCTTGGGCCCCATGTTTTCCCACTTTTGTCAGTCTGTCTGTACGCAGCATAGCTTGAAAAACTACTTATCCAGTTGAATTTAAGTTTTCAACGGAATGGACACATTTTGGTAAAAATCGAATATGGCGAAACAAAATGGCGGCCTAATGAAATAAAATTGCATAAAACTCAAGTGAAAAACAGAGACAGGCTGGTAAAATTTTAGTCCGAATCTTGTATGAAGAGTAAATGACGCCCTAATAAATTATTTGAATATGCAGCAAATTGTAGTGCCAATCTGTACGAGGGAAATTGATTGCCATTTAAAGTGTTCCCTCTCTAATATTTTTATTATTTCTCGTACTAAAAAATATTACACACAGTGTAATTTTTTACATGGAATGCTCTGTATAAAGAAGCCCTTTTAAGAAATACTCTATTTGTAACTGTTACGAAATTTATATATTCAAAAATAATATGGCCATTTGCAGGAAGGTATTAATTTTAGTTTTTTAAATATCATAGGTGGGTATATCAGAAAATTTGGCATGAAGTTTTTTGGAAAGATATTTTTTAGCTTTTCATAGGTGTAAAAAATAGACTGGGTATTCATTTAATAAAAATAGATATTTTGTCACTCTCTCTATATTTCAAAGATACTGATAATTACCATATGATTGGGAAGAAGAAAATTTACTTTGCATTTTTTTCATTGCATTAAAAATAATAAAATTACTGCACAGTTGATCCTATACCTAATAGAGTAATTTTATCGTCCAGAAACTAAAAATTGACGTTTGGAGAGTTTACATAACTACCAAAACAAACAGTTGGAACTGAAAAATAAATATTTCCACGATCATACCTTAACTTTTGGAAATTTGTTTAAAGATCCATATATAATACCACCCATAACTAATTTCATAATGGTATCAATCTCTGACTCTATATCCCTGTAAATCTGTATCTATAAAACGCCTAAATATAATTATTTTTTTAGATTTAAGTATAGTCATAAATCTTTAGGATATAAATGAAATAATTTTCCAGTTTGATTATTATGAAATTGACTTCTTTAATTTTTTTTTAAAGTGTTGCAATATTTTATAGTGAAAATCAATTCTATATTTGTCTCTAAATAAAAAAATATTACAATTGGACATGTTTTTATTGTTCAATTTGTTACAAGCTGAAATTAATTTCCATTTCTGCTGATTTCTGGTGATATGTAAGTACACACCATTTTCTTTTACAAAGGGTCCAAAGGACTCACACTGGGACTTGAAATACCTAAAAAGAAGAAAAAATATCGTAAAAAAATTGCTTTTCGAAAAATCAGCTGTAAATATGCTATTAAAAAAACTTCGTTATTAATAAAATAGGTATATTTCCAATTTCCGTTAAAAATTAAAAGCAATACTTAAGAAGCATATTCCCCTTAAGAAAATATGAAGAATATTCACATAAACATGGCTTTTTAAACTTGTGTTTGTAACCAACAGCATGTATAGTACCTCCACTCAATTTTTTTTATTCAATATAACCATAACCCCTACATTAATTAATTAATTTTAGGACTGATGTCCAAATTTGTAGACAAAATTCAAGTTTACTAATTTTCAACCAGAATTTATATATTGAGTTGTAGTTTTCGATAATCCCTAGCACTATATGTTGCAATGCAAAAGGCCACAAGAAATCTGTTACACAGAGTATTATCTAAGCCCTTGTCATTTTCACAAAATATTTATACACACACAATGACTATTACAAAACGAAATATTATATTGTTCTTTTCTACCCAGGATAATTCACACCCGAATACCAAAAAACTTTTTTTATATAAAGGGTGTTTTCACCAAAATGTAAATTTTTCTGGATGTGTTGTTTTTCTCAGCTCCTGTATACATCAAACAATTGTTTCTTACCCCATTCTATTGTGAACTTTTTACTTTAAACTAACTTTCATGATCCATCAGATCAAAAGGTCATTTGAGTTTAAAAATTAATGAAACTTATTAAATAATGGTAAAAAGGTCTGTTATTATTTAAATTTACATAGACATTAATGAATTCTAATGATGAGTTTGAAGTTAGTTCAAAGTAAAAAATATGCAAAACAGTTTTTTATAAGTATAATGTTTTTATTTATATTTTGACATCTAGATACAGCTTTAATTATAGAAAATAAAAACACAATAATTGTAGGATTTTTTCACTATTATCTTTGAAGAATACAAAATATTACTGAATAGAAGAAATTACATAACCTATATTTTTTTTAGCTGGCCCCATTTAATGCAAGATTAAATGAATCCGTTCAAGTTAGCAATTATATCAGGTTTGGTACCTTTATCTTTAAAGATTATCCAAAAAATTGATAAAAGCCATTTCATAAGAGGCAAAGATATTAGTCCTCTCTCTCTCTCTGAACTCATATATTTATAATTGGTATGAAAAGACTAATTTAATTAGATAATAATATTCAAGGTGTCACATTTAAAAAATCCATGTTATTGTTATTTTCTATAATTAAAGATGTAACTAGGTGTCAATATATAAATGAAAGTCCTGTACAACAGTCGCATTTATAAATTTAGAGACATTACCTTTATTCATAACTGAGGTAAGAAATAATAGTATAAGGGATACAAAAGTTGAGAAAAAAAACATGTTTAAAAAAAATTTACAATTTCGTTGAAAACACCCTGTACAAAAAAAAACTAAAGAATTTAAAAAAAACAAGGAAAACTTTTTTTACAAGTGTTTTACAAAACACTCTGTAAAACAACTTATTGAAGACCTCTGCATTAACATCCTCTAGGCTATAAACTTAGTGCTAGACCGTAGGGGCGTCCCTAGACTCCTGTTACTGAATGAGGGGAAGGGGGGAGGGGGACGCTTGCCTCCCCTGGAAAATGTAAATATTATATATTACATATATAAATTACATTTATATACCAAATGGACTATGCATGACCTTTTTTGTTTTTTTTTTTCATCAGTTATGGTTCTGCGGGCGCTCCCCTATGCCTCCCTTAGTTACGCGCCTGCTAGACAGTGTCAAAAACCGTAACTAAATATGTTAATTCTTGTTGAACAAAAATTGAGATCTGAATATTGTCCAAAAATTTCCATCTTTAAGTTCGTCATTTATACGTCACAATCCACAATGCCACTAGGTATTCTAAAAATTATACTGAACAAAGCCTATAAGAAAGGGTGAATTGCGAGGTAGCTACGAGGACTACACATAAATCTTATAAAACTAGCTTGAGGGAAATTCCCTACATTTTATATATGTTGTAGTTCTTGACTTACTGAACAATAGATACCATGATCACCTCCAAATCTTACAAAATAGAGACAGAAGTGAATTTATAAAATAAAGTTGTTCTGAAGAAAAAAATCGAGAAAAAAATGTTTCTTGTTACAAAATACAGTTTTCACCACGAGTAATCTTAATTTTCATAGACTTAAGTCAGTTATACTTTATTTGATATGATTAAAAAAGGCAACATACAGATGTTTCAAGTAAATTGAAGTTTAAAAAATAAAATTTTAAACAAAACGAATTACAAATTCATATATAGTCTTTTTTAAGGTATTAAACCTCAGTTTACCAAATTGCATATAAACCATACGTTTTGTTCTTTAATAAAACAAAATAGTCCATAATAAAAAAACAGCAGCTGCACCTTATACAACATTTTTGGGACATCCTGTATAAATATTTAATATATCCTTACAAAATGTACTTTTAGCAACCTAGTTTCTTCCAGTACCTAACAAGGTATCCAGAATTACATAATAATGGATTTGAAATAACCTCTTCTAGCCAAAAATGGTAAACACAGTTAACTTAACAAAAAATAAGGTTTCTTCATGATATAGGTATAATGTATATGGTGTATAATTTTTTCTCTAAAATTAAGTTTGGTTCACTTTTGTTCCCTTATGTATATATATGTAGTTTTTTTTTAATTTTAACCACATCTGATATTTTATACAGGGGGTTTACCAATACCAATATAATCAGGCACCCTGTACAATTTTACATAGGAATAAACAAATAAATTCCATTAAACATAATGAACTTATTAAGTCATATAATAGTTATTTTTTTAAATAGAATATTTTTATTGTGATGTGAAACTCCAAAAGCGATTCATAGATTTGAACAAAAGATTAATTTAAAAATACACATTAAAAGTGTTGCAAAACCCAAGGAAAAACAAACACTTCAAACATATTTGTATCACACTGTAAGAAATTAGACAAACATATAAAACATAATGAGGTGTCTAGCACAAAGTTTAATGGATGACATAATAAAAAAATAAGTGCACCATTCATCAGTTGAGTTGCTATGCATTATCTTGCTGCTGTTTTCCGACAGAATATCAGTGCAAAAAAAAATTAGTCAAATTAAATAAGGTTTCAAGTGTTAAATTCTGTTTGATACTGTAAACTGATAATTTGTTATAATAACGAACTCATAGGTATGTTTTGCAGTAGACTTTGCTAAACATAAGCTTATGAATTATACTAGCCTAATCTGTTTAAGTCTAATATTATAGTAAGTTTCTTTAAAAAAAAAAATAATCACAATTAATATTTACACAGGTATATATATCTTCTACAATCAAAATGGTCGAGTTCAAATTTGAATCAACAAAATTGCTTATCGAGGAATTTGTAATTGTGCTTCGGTGATTGTTCTTCCTTATATTGACTAAGTATGTGAAAGGTAAATGAAAATACTGTAGAAAATACTTGACATCATTTCTTGTATCATTCCCTTCTTTTTAGGGTCATATTCTGCAAAAAAGTAAAAATATTGCTATAATCAATAAATGTGCCATACACCACATACTGTGTAATATAATATAACTAATTATTTCCATACTCTAATAATTATAACATTATATAATTCCAACTATAGTTCTTTTAAAGAAAAACAAAGATTATTTCATTTCGCCCTCAACACTGAAAATATACAATACCAAAGAAAATAATAGTACACTATAAATTTTCTTTGATAATACCTGTTAAGGAATACTTTTGTTTACAAGTTATACATAGACCTCGATATAGACAATAAAATATAATTTTAGCAAGTACATTCTATTTGCTTAAAATATACAAATTCATGCCGACCTGTAACAGTATTATGATAATCTAGATTCAACTGCCCTTATTGCTTCTTTAGTCTTTCCATCAATAGAAAATATTATTCTTAAATTGGTTCTTAGTTACTGGTATTTATGTTCAATTTTGCAATACTTAAATACACCATTATTAAACCACTGTTATGTTTCCGCAAGTGATCCATCAGCTGTTCGACTTGTTTACTGTGTATCTGTGAATTAAAAAAGTTAAGTTAGGTTACGAGAGACGAAAATAAATAAAATACTACCTATTCTTAAAATAGGGAGGGCCATTCCCCAGTAACAACGGGCAATTACAACCTAGAGAGTAAGATTTTTATTCTTACTCTAAGTTTAAAACGCTTTGTTCTCCCGAGGAACGCATTTCGCCTATATTATTATATTATTTTTCTGTGGAAGGCGCGCCCCGTTTCAAAGGCGGATAAATGTATGATGTTTATGTGGTTGCATAACAGCCGCGGTGCTGGATTAGAATAGATGGAATACATATTAACATAGGTCCCTTTTCTTTTAAAAATAAAATACGTAATATAGAATTTTGTACCATATAGCAAATAATGTAATTAATATTTAAACTGAATATTCACAACTTTGTTAAATATTTCTTCAAAAGACGTACAATTTGAGGATAGCGTTTTGTTTTCTCGTACTTCTAACAAAATGATCAAGAAAGAAGAATTCACTGAATTAAAAATAATGCCTCATTAATAACTAAAATATACAGGTTTCGTAATAATATGACATAGATAATATTTTTTAAACAGATTAGCTTACCTTGTTTAATTTGAAGGATTTACGAGTTTCGTATCTTCGCTGCCTATTTGGAGGTTCCATGTTTTCATGATTTTCTTGCATTTTGGCATCTGTTGATTATTTACGGTATGATGCATATTCTAATATATCATGGCTTAGCTTTCAAGTAACCAAACTACTTTTTATCTTACGAAATGAAACTCCAAGGCAGTAAATTTAGATATTATCAAAAACTCAAGAACTGACAGATTCGGAAAATGGCGGCTTTAGTAGTAGGTTGGTGTTTAACAAACCAGGATCGGAAAATCCGATTGTTATGCCGAACAGCTCTCCGAACGGAGAAAATTTTCGTTAACTAACGAAATGATAAGTGCAAAATCGCACCCCCGGTCTCTAAAGGATTCTGTCCCAAAACACATTTCTGCTTTACTGTCGGTAATTATTATTAAAAAACATAATATATAAAAGCACGTCTCTCAACGCATTTTGAGCAGCGTTGAACCGCGTGAGTTTGGCCCAGGTATCTGTAATTTTTCTCGCCCAAAAAATGAAACACATAAATAATTTCATTTGTAAAATTACTGTTTTGTAAGTCTTTCTACTACTACGTTGCAATAAAAAAATAAAAGAAGAAACAAAAGCTAAGCCGGTAAATGTGACCACGCAAAAACCATCAGTGAAATTTGCCAACATTTTTAAATGTTCTATTTTTCAACCCCTGAACAAAAAAAAAACGCACTCGCACTCCAAAATCCTATGAGCGTTTTTGAAAATATAGCCCTTCAAATATAGCCTAGAGAAGCTTAGTAGTGCAAAACACAAATAAACTAATTTATAAGTTCGTGTACCAGGAAGATTTGATTGGGATGACTTTGTTTAGCTCTTTAAGATGACTAACAAAAGGACCAAATAAATAAAAAATTGAATTTTTTGCTTTATAGGGTTTACCGGCTTTCTGTATAGTGTCGCATATTTTAGTATTGTATATGTTGTGGTATCTTTGTAATTTATTTTGTAATTTATACTTGTTGATATTGGAATCACCAACTAGACTAGCATACACCCTGTCCTTAGTAATTAGGTTTTAGTTAGACGCCGACTTCATAAAGTTAAATTTCCAATTTTGTTCAGTACATAGTCACAGTATATGTGTTTACCAGCTTATCACTATACAACACTGGAACAAACAGTGAAATTAAATAATATTTTATTAGGCCGCTATTTTGTTTTGCTGTCTTGAATTCATATCAAAATGTTACCAGTTCATTCCTATGGAATACTTGATTTTTGTGCAAATTTTGACATATATTGGAAAATTTTTTTTAGTAATAATTTTGTAACACAGTTCCGCCATATTGGATTATTACCACAATATTACCAGGTCATACCCATATGACCCCTAAATTTTGACTAAAATTTGAAGCCAATCTAGTAAGTAGTTTTTAAGCTATGCCGCGAACTGACAGACAGACCGACAGACGGACATAATGAATTAATAAAACATATTTTTTGTCATCTAGGGACGCTAAAACGTGAAGATATTAAAAACCTGAGGGGGTGATTTTGTCACGATTATAAACATTTTATTTGGCCGCCATTTTAGTCCGCCATCTGGAATAAGTAATACTATTTTACTAGTTGATCCCTATATTATAGTTAGTCATGGCACACAATTTAAAATCAATCCATTAAGTAGCTTTTTCAGGCTGAATTTTTAAATATTTTATTATCCCGCCATTTTGTTCCGCCATCTTGGATTCGTACCAAAATTTTACCAGTTGATTCCAACATTTTTGAAAAATTTGAGATAAATTCGATAAATAGTTTTTAATAATAATTTTTTTAACATTTCACTAGGCCGCCATTTTGTCTCGCTATATTGGATTTTTATCAAAATATTACCAGATCATCACCATATGACCCTTAATTTTTGTTCAAAAATTGAAGTCAGTCGGGTAAGTAGTTTTTAAGTTATGCCGCGAACTGGCAGACAGACAGACGGACCGACGAAACTTATGAAACCTATTTTTGGCATCTACCGACGCTAAAACGTGTAGCTATGTAAGACCTGAGAGGGTGATTTTCACGATTACAAAGATTTTATTTGGCCGCCATCTTATTCGTCCATCTGGAATTAGTACCAGAATTGTACTACTTGCCCCTATACCACAATTAGTTATGGCACACAATTTAAAATCAATCCATTACGTTAAATATTTTATTAAGCCTCCATTTTGTTCCGCCATCTTGGATTCATACCAAAATTTTACATTATACTTTGATGTTTTTACAAAATTGGAGATAAATTGTGTAATAGTTTGTTAATAATATTTTTTTTTACAAAAATATTATTAGGTCATCCCTATATGACCCTTAATTGTTTATCAAAATTTGAAGTCAATCGGGTAAGTAGTCTTTAAGCTATGCCGCGAACTGACAGACAGATCGACAGACGGTCGGACGGAATTTTTAAAAAATATTTTTTTTTGTGGCATCTAGGGATGCTAAAACGTGAAGATATGTAAAACCTGAGAGGGCAATTGTTTCATGATTACAAATATTTTATTTGGTCGCCATTTTCTTGAATTAAGAAGTTTTTTAGGCTGAATTTTTAAATACTTTGTTGGATTTGTACCAAAATGTTGCCAATTGATTCCAACAAAATACTTGATGTTTGTGCAAAATTTGAGACAAATTGGATAAGCAGTGTTTTAATAATAATTTTTTAACATTTTACTAGGCTGCCATTTTGTTTCGCCATATTGGATTTTTACCAGAATAATACCAGATCCTTCCTATATTTTTAAACAACTAACGGGTTTAGCTATGGGGTCTTGCCTGTCCCCATTTCTCAGCGAAGTCTTTATGAACTACTTAGAGAGTAAGATCATGAGAAGTCATTTTGCGCACCATCTGATCACATATAAGAGATACGTGGATGATATTTGCGTGGTCTGGAATGGAGATGACCAAGAGTTGTCCGATTTTCTGAACTTTATCAACACCCTCCATAATAAAATTACCTTTACTCTGGAGAAAGAAAGTTTTGGTAAGCTGCCTTTCCTAGATCTTTTGCTTATAAGAAATGGTAGCCGAATAGAGTTCGAGATTTTTAGAAAATCATCTTCCACAGACAACATTAAACAGTTTCATTCCAATTCCCCACATACACATAAATTTGCAGCTTTTAATTGTTTCTTTTATAGACTTTTTAAAATACCCCTATCTAAGGACGCTTTTAAAAAAGAACTAAATACTATTAAGCAAATAGCATTTAACAACGGCTTCTCGAAAAATTCTATCAACAAATTATACTTTAAGTTCTTTAACAAATATAAAATGTCCTTTAATGTTATACATGCTGCCTCAAATAATGTCAAAACTTTTAAAACTATTTCTTATTTGGAAATATTTCAACCCAGTTGGCTAAATTCTTTAAAGGGTTAAATATTTCTATCGCCTTTAAAACTATCAACCAACTGAAAAGACATTTAGTGACTATGAAAGATAAACCTGAATTTCTGTCAAAGTCGGGTGTTTATGCTTTGAGGTGTGGAGAGTGTCCTGCCACGTACATAGGACAGTCAGGACGAAAGATCTCAACCAGGGTCCAAGAACACGTTCATTTGGTCAACAAACATAAAAATACAGATATCACAGAGACAAAATCAGCTTTCGCTAACCATCTTCTATCTACAGGCTACCGATTTTCTACATCGGATGACGTAACAGTTATCCATGAATGTCAGAAGGGTAAAAAATTAGACCTTTTGGAGAAGATGGAAATAACCAAAGCTAAAAGGAGCCCTGTTTTATGTTACGTGAATGATATATTTAATTTTGAACCGAACCTCATCTTTAATAATTTACCTAACAACTAAAAACCCAAAACGAAATATTGTATATTAACTATTATTCTTGCCTCTCACCCAGAAGATACGGGTTCAAATCTCACCACTGCTATACCTCTTTTTTTAATTTTTCATTATTGTATTACTATCTTATTTATTTATAATTTAAGCATAAGGAGTTTTTATACATACATTTGACCACATTTCGTTTCAACCTCTTTCAGTATCCGTCGAACTATGTAATGTGATTGTTTGTTTACTGTTTTAACGTTGTATATGTGACGTGTTGTTTTATTTTAAAGGTACTATTTATTTATTTAATTTAAAGGCTTTTAGTTAGTAATTAGGATATATTTTTTCTGATAGGTCTGATGATGCCCGACCGGGCGAAACACGTGTAACCAGTTTTATTTTATTATAAACTTTGACTGAGACCGAGACTTAGCGCCAGTTTATTGTTTAATTCCTATGTCACCCTTAATTTTTGACCAAAATTTGAAGTCAATCGGTTAAGTAATTTTTTAGCTACATCGCTAAGAGACAGAAAACCTGTTTTTGGGCATCTAGGGACCCTGAAACGTAAAGATCTGAAAAAAGCTTTGAGGGTGATTTATTCACCATTACAATACTTCCCTTTACAAGGTAAGTAAAAAGTAACTGCCGAATTAAAAAAAATATTCTCTTTCACACGTATCTATCTCAGGCAATCTTAATAGTCATTATTATTATAAAGTAACAGTTTTTCTTTTTATATACTTTGTTTGCATTTACTAAGCTCAATTCTTTCTTGATTAATCATTTAGACCGGTACAATATCCGCCTAAATCTCTAAAAATTACAAGTGTTTATAAATGGTGGCTCCGAAGTAGCCAATTATACGCAATCAGTAAGTGGTCGTTTACACGAAAAACCAAGCTTAAAGGAAATTAATAGTTATTGGCAGGCATCCAAAGCCCACAATCGTATTTGTTAAGTGTTGTCAGACGGATTTCAATGCACTGAGCTCACATAGAAGCTGAATATAAAACTCGTAAGGATGAATAGATATTTAAAATCAGGACATAAAAATTCATATTTAGAATTAAAATCTAAGGGCGCCAAGAATTACATATTTTTATAAGTGTTTTAATTCATGTTGCAGCAGCTAACTTTTTGACACCAAACTTGTCTCAAAAGTGTTCTCCAAAAATATCAATTTCGTAACGGGGTCTTTAATACAAAAACTGAGAAGTAATACAGTTTATACATAGGGATTTCATTTCTATTTTGACACCTTTACAGCTTTAACTCACTAACCAACAATAAAAAAAGATCGATGATAAAACTAGCCTATCTGTTCGTCCCGAATCGGACCGCCAAAACATTTGCCGAGGTCTGGTTTTCAGGCAGTACTTTACTTTTATAATAGTAATACGACTTTTTCATTGGATATGGATAGACTGGTCTGGACCTTTTATATTTGGCGTTTGCCTATCAACTGTAGTAAAATGTACTAAATACACAAGCCAGTTACTTTGTCTAGTCTTATTTCAACCACGGTATCATTTAGTGTCGTATTTTGGCATCCTATTAGTGAACTATATTGATATGCCGCGCGACTGTGTTAATAAGCCAAACAACACAAAAGAAATATCACTCATTTAATTAAGAAAGCCTACGAGTTATATTTTGGATGCAAGGTTGGTGACCAAGATAAAAAAAGGCGCACCACATTTGCTGTAGCAATTATGCCAACTGTCTTCAACATTGGATTAATGGAAGAAGTCGATCAATGCCGTTTGCTATACCTACCTATGGTCCAAAAGAATATACATCTGATTGCAATTTTTGTCTTATACCTCCAATCAGCAAAGGTATTACATTGAAAAATAAGGCTAATCGTCCTGTGCCCCATAGTGCTACCTTGTCTATTCCTGTTCCTACAGAGGAATATAGTCTTGATAGCGACGAAGAATTAAATGTCAGAGACGCCGATCCCTCAGATCCCTCAACGTCTGAGAACCCAAATTTCGTTCCTGAGTATTTGAATAGCAAGAAACCACACAAGATAACACAATCTGAGTTAAGTGACCTTATGAGAGACTTAGATTTGTCCAAACAAATGGCGGAGTGTTAGCATCTAGATTACAACAGTGGAATCTGCTTGCTGATAAGGTAAAAATGTCTATGAATCCCTTATGCTATTTTTTAAAATGGAAAATGACTTAGTTGCTTGCTATGATATTGATGGTCTAATGAAAGTTTTAGATATAGAACATATCCCTCATGAATGGCGCCTTTTTATAGACTTGTCGAAACTAAGTATGTTGCCATTATTGCATAATGGCAACATCCTTCTATCAATTCCCATTGGTTATGTCGTTCATATGAAATAAACATACACGAATATGAAGCTGCTGCTAGAAACCTTGCAATATAAGAAATATGATTGGCAAAATTGTGCAAATTTGAAAGTAATAGCTCTTTTACTTGATATACTGTTAGGATATGCCAAGTACTGCTGCTTTCTTTGCAAGTGGGATAGCCGAGCTAAAATGGATCACTATAAAAGGAAAGTGTAGCCACAAAAACAATCTTTTGAACCAGGAATGAAAAATATTACAAATATTCTTTTAATTCCTCCAAATAAAACTTTACTTCCAGCATTACATATTCAACTTGGCTCTTTTACTTGATATACTGTTAGGATATGCAAAGTACTGCTGCTTTCTTTGCAAGTGGGATATCCGAGCTAAAATGGATCACTATAAAAGGAAAGTGTAGCCACAAAAACAATCTTTTGAACCAGGAATGAAAAATATTACAAATATTCTTTTAATTCCTCCAAATAAAACTTTACTTCCAGCATTACATATTCAACTTGGCTTAATGAAAAACTCTATGAACAGAGATGGTCCAACTTTCAAATACCTGAAACAAAAATTTCCACCAATAAGTGAAGCCAAAATTAAGGAGATGGTATTTGTGGGGCTCCAGATAAGACACTTCTCAGGGATTCTGAATTTAATATTGTGCTTGACGGACAAGAAAAAGATGCATTTAAAATGGTTGAAACCTATTTCCTAGGAAATAAAAGAGCGGAAAATTAACCAGAAATTATAAATAAATTTCTAAAGTCTTACAAAAAGATGGGATGTAATATTCGTTGAAAATACATTTTCCACATTCCCACCTAGAATACTCCACGAAAACTGTAGAGACGTTAGTGACGAACACGGAGAACGATTACATCAAGAAATTGCCAATATGGAAAAGATATCAGGGGAAGTGGACCGTTGCAATGTTGGCGGATTACTGTTGGACACTTCCTCGAGAGCAACCTGAAGCTGTGTACAAAAAAAAGAGGTCAAAAACAAAAGAAAATTAATCAATTGAATAATTATAATGTTGTTAAGTAGTATCTAGGGTAATGGTTCATAGGAAGCCAGAATATTAATTAAAAATTACGTTTACAATACACTTCTTCAAGTTGTCAAATTGTATGTATAGGCAAAAAATGGTATTAAAAATGTTACTCCTGTTTCGTATTTACGACCTAGAAAAATTTTTCAAAAAATATTTTGGGTCAAGTTCAGTCAAGTACAATACAAAAATCTTATTTTTGTGGAGGCCCAATAAAAACTTTAAATTTGTTGATGAGTGAGATATTGGAAAAATAATTTTAAAGCAAAAGTTGTATGATTTTTCTTCTAATATTTTCTAAAAATATCAAAATTCTCTAAAAATTCGTAAAAAGTAAAACAAATTACCTAACCCCTATTTTTTAAATGTGACAACCGGTATATTATTGTTTCATTATATGGGTTTCTCCTTATTGATTATAAATATACCAGTTTTGATATCTTTATTTTTAAAGACAATCGAGATAATTGACAAAAGCTCTCATAGCAATTTTTTTCTAATTTTGTGAAGAACTTTCTGCATATTGGCAATCGGGATTGCTATGACGCTTCAGTACTGCCATACCAACCCCTGAATCAGCCAAAATTGTTGCTGAGCACTGCCGAAAACAATGCCCAGTGTATTCTTTTGCAGAAGGAAGATCTAAGAACTCGGCAAGTTTTTTAGACATTGAACCAATTGTTTTAACCCTTACGGAAAGAATGCAATAGTTTGACTGTCTGTAAGCCAAAACGAAGCAATCTTTGACGGTCGGTATAAAGTGGACGAAGCTCAGCGTATTTACGGATTTCTAAGAATTGACTTTATTCGCTTATAAAAGTTCTTGTAACACTCCTCTTTGTGTTGGGATGGAGATTTTGATAAATGTGACGTATTTATGTGTCATTTTTTCTCTACTACGCGCTATGAAAATGACCACAGCAGAATAACATTCGACAATAAATAACATTTATCGTCAGCTGTTTTAATGAAATGTATAACTTCTTATTTAAAAAAAAAAACACTGTACTTTTTGATCGGTAACATCTTGATTTTCGTTTCAAAAATGCTATAACATACATTCTTCATATCAACGTTTTTCTTCAAATAAACCACTACCAGCTTTCAACAACATTAAGGCTCCACAACGTAGAAAGATAAAATATAGCAGATTATTTTTTAATTTATATAATAATTTAATTCCAAAATTACCTTTTTGGAGAAAACAAAAAAATACTAAAACTCAGTCCCATAACCACAAAAGCTTCACAATAAAATAGCTAAAGCTAGGGCGAGGCAGGGCAGGATTGGATTTGGGCGAAAAGGTTAAACCGAGTTCAGTGAAACCGAAGAAAAACGACGAAATTAAACCGTGTCAGATTGGAATTACTATCCGACGTTTCGCCTTCGATTGCACGAGGCATCTTCAGGGATCTTTACTCCACGCGATCTGAACACTGAATTCAGTGTCGACACCAAGTTGAATAATAAAATAAATCTACATTTGAAAGTAAAAATGCTTGACCTTCCCCACCACTTTATTTGTGAAAATAAACAAAAATTGTCTGAATCAAAAGAGTGCGTAAGTAGTTGAAGAATAGAATGCTTATATTTTCAACGTACCTCAATTATGGAAATTCAAGAGAAAATTGGTATTACACTTTTGTGTTGCTTTTACTTCACCTAGCGGCCAACTTTCGAACTTGAAAATAATTTACAGCGATTTCTCTTGGCCGCTTTACTCATAAATAGGTTTTTCTTTAAATTCTGTCTTTAATGGTTCCCGAGCTACAGTCGACGTCCTCCATTATTGGACTACCCTGTACGTTATTAGATTATATTAATTAAATCTATAACATTAGTAGAAAAACTCTTGTTTATAATACGTTACCAAGCGAGAGTTTATGGCTTTTAATCACTTATTTTTTGACATGTTGATTTAATATGAAATAAGTTCTTATTTGGTTCCACCGAATTAATGAGACTTGTATCAAAATCTTATTAGTTCTGTACGCTTATGACAAAGTCCCCAAACTATTGAGTATTTTTTAATTTGAAAGTATTTTTACATAATCGCATTTTTATCTAATGAAATTTTCGAATGTTTTGCACCGCCGCGTTTATTCGATATAATCCACAAATATTTTTCACGCTAAACACGCAATTCAGACGTCATTACTTTTTATATCTTGTATATCTGATTTTAAAACCCAAATATCGGGATCGGTCACTTTCGAAAGTGCCAGAATAAACTGTTGAAAACTATTAGCCACATGGCTTTCGATTTTAGATTAGTAGTATGCTTAGAATTTAAAATGGCACGTTCTATTCTCGGTAATTATAGGTATTAACTGTGGATGACTATATGTGCAAATAATTTTCAATAAGAAATTATTAAAAAAACAAAAAACCGTTTAATTATAACAAAATGCGTCATAAATTATATGTTAGAAATATAATATTAAAACAAAAATTTCGGATCCCATGTTAGGTTAAAAAGTATCTTTTGTCAAAATGCTTATAGTGGCATCGCATCTGCAAAAGAGACAGTTGTTTTTAAAACCGAAAAATTTGTGCATTTTTCCCAAATTCGATTTTACCCAATTTCTTGACTTAGGAAAAAAAATAGATCTTTGTCTTGCAGCAAAAATATGGAGCTTTTGATTTTTGACCTACTTAATCGTTTTTGTCCCAGGAGGTACCTATACGCAGGTGCGGAGGCTCAAAAGCACGCAATAAAAATTCGTGGACCCTACATTTTAAAAATTTCTCTTTCTGTGTGTGTGTTTTCATTTCGTATTAAAAGTTATACTAAAACTTTTAATACGAAAAGTAAAATATATCACAATTTCTAGAATATCCTTTAAAGTTATTACCAAATAAATATATGTATATATAAATTGTGTTATGTGTATGGTGGAATTCGTTTCCAGAGATGTTCCGGCGCAAGGATATTTTTTTGAACATTTATTTTTCTTGATATCCGTTTGTGCCCCATTAAGAGGGTGGCTATCATCGTTGAAGGGTGGCCTTCCTCCTAGGAGGTAGTTTTGTTGATCCAGTGCGATTTCTGACTTACTTCTGGGGCGGCACCCATTAATTGGGTTTGGCCAACTGCTTCGTGGATTGGTATGCCTTCCTGTATCCTCTAAGTAGGTGACGCACCTTCCTATAGAGTGGCCTGGATACTATTCTCTGGTTTCGTACCTTTATGCACCTGTTGAGGCATAAACCAACGTTTCTCTGGCCTCGTCACCTGTTAGCTTCTTCCTATCGTCTTCCATACTCTTCCTAGGACTCTACATTCTGGACCGCCTTTGTCTCGTGGATGGCCGAGGATGTTATTCCTTCAGGAATCGTCTCAACTGCTTCCTAACGTCACAAGCCTATAGCATTACGTTACCTTTTGTCATTTCCGGCTCGTTTCCGAGTCTGCTGCCTTCTGCGGCGCTTTTCGCTGGATGCCACTCATTCCTGTGGATGGCCACCCGGGATAACCTTCCTGGTTTCCTTCTGGACCCTTTCTGCTTGGCCTATGGATTCCTCTTTGTAGCAAGCCCTGTTTTCTTGGATGGTGACCCTTTTTGCGGCGTCGATCACTTCTTTGCTGTTTTTTGTCCTCTGCCACCCTCGGGAACAGCGCGGAACTCTCCTGTTCTTAGATGGCCAGCCACTTTTACTGAGTGGCGGCCCTACCTAAACACTTGCTTAACTTTCTGTACTAATAGCCCTTGATGAAGCTTCGGCCTGTCAGTCTCTCTTTCTCGATTATCATTTACACCTGGTGCTGATGGAAGTCGGCCCCAGGTACTGCAAACTTCCGCAAATGAAACACAATGATTTCTCAGTAAATCACTACCCTACTTATCACCAAGTGGCATCGAAAATAAAAAAATAATATACGGCCGAACACCGTCTTCTCTTCTTTGGCCCAGTATACTTTCGAGGACTTCGCTTAGAAAATTGCCACAAACACCTACAGGTCTTCGCCTTGGAGTTGGGAGCTCTTTACTCCTCGACTGCTCGAACTCAACTTTTGTCTTTCCCCACCGCGCCCTCTATATATAGTGACCGGATATTTTATTATAACATACATATATACATACTTACTTAAATAAAACCACTGTTTCGATACTCCAGTTAACCATTTTTTAATAAATTTTGTTTTGTTTGTTGTTAATGTATTTTTATTTTATTTCTTTTCATAATTGTATTTACGTAATCTATACTATCTTAAAAAAAGGTATTTATTCATGGATATATATTAATAAGTCGGATTCTACAGACTTATTAAACATTCTATTAGGACAGGATTTTGTTTTGTCATATAGGATTGACACAAATTTACTAGTTTATCTCTATGACACACCTGATTTTTGTGCAAAATTTGAGGTAAATTGGACAGGTAACTTTTTAGTAATATTTTTTTTACATTTTACTAAGTCGTCAATTTGTTCCGTCACTAGATTATTACACTTAAATGTGAAGATCTGAAGAAGGATGCATCAAAATTTTCAAAAATTAACAAAACACTTTATTTTCATAATTTGTATCTACACAAAAATTGTATTGTAAGTTTTCTTGGTTTTCCGGGCGACATCCAATTAGATCGATTGGAGCGAACCAAAAATATTCTAAAACCGTGCAAAAAAACTGTAAATCTTTTTTCCTATGAGCGTGCGGAAAGTAAGCACTTTCCGCACGCATGTTAGTGCGGAAAATTAGTTTTTGTCTCACTAGTGCGGAAGTAATTTACTTGAAAAAGAAATTTTTTTCAACTGTATCAAAAATATTAGATATTTTTTTTGAAAAATTATTAAAAAACCCACTTAACAGAAAGAAGCAATTTCTTATCCGGATTGTAATTCTTCAATATCTTAATTTTAACTTACATCATATTATAATCTTATATCATTTCAGTTAGATTAATGCTAAGTAACCTTAGTTACAATTGTTGCAATAATAGTGTTAATAGACAAGTCTCGGTTGCGATGATACCAAAAAACCAATAACAACAATTTATGAGTCTGTGCGTGATTTAGTTTGCGTAGTTATTTGTAATTGTGTGCTTTTAAAAGACGGTTTCGTCACTCAACATGCGAGACATAGACGAAGATGTAATTCCTGAAAGTATGTGGGAAGAAGCTGCAGCAGTCAGCTTATAGGTAAATCCCGCCATAGGTATGAAAAAGAATACAAAGTTTTTACAGAATGGTCCGATAAGAAACAGGTAAAATCTCTTAAAGAAGACGTATTTCTAGCCTATTTTGGCGAAAAATCTGAAACCTGTGAATCTTCTACGCTATGGTCAATTTTTTCAAAACTGATCATCAATACAAATAAAGATTTGGATAAATGTAGGTAAATATTCAAAATTAACAGCATTTTTAAAACGAAAAAACGTCACCGTCCAACAAAATCTAAAGTTTTTTCAAAAACGGAAATTGCAAAAAAAATTTCCGAGGCTCCTGATATGTCTATTTTTTGTTGATTAAAGTTGCGACCATTATTGAATTGGCAGGTGCATGTCGTCGCGAAGATCTTACTAAATCATCCATTGATAACATTCAAGATATAGAGACCCTACTAATCACGAAAATTCCTGATACAAAAACTCATATTTCCAGAACGTTTGTAATTGGTGGAGATGCAGTTCATCTTCAGCTTTATAGAAAATATGTAGCTCTACGTCTTTAGAATACACCTCATCGTTGTTTTTTTGTAAACTACAAACAGGGAAAATGTACAATACAATGTATGGGGATTAATACATTTGGGAAGATACTATTTACTATTGCCGGATTCCTGGGATTGCCAGATCCAGAAATGTACACGGGTCACAGTTTTCGCCAATCTTCCTCCACAATATTAGCTGATTCAGGAGATAATATAACTACTAGAGACCGACCGAAACCAGATTTTTAGACGAAACAGAAACCGAAACGGAATTTCGGCTTTTATGTTAGTTTCGGCCGAAACAGAAACCGAAACTTATGTTAAAAAAACTGTTTTTAATTAAAATTGATAAAGAAAACGCAATAATCAGATTTTTTTTATATATTTTACTTCTGTTTAGCAAGCTCAGTAAAATAAGTGTCAAAATAAAATTCACAACCTAAATTTAATTTGAAAAATCAAAATATTCCAATAATTTTTAATCGTTATACTACATAATACAAATACAAACTCCAAACATCAAATTAAAAACAAAGCCAGTGTGATACACATAAAAAAACTGTTAACCTACCTTTTCCGAGCTAACCTTACCTAACTCTAACCTATATTATCTATTATCTAGTAATTACTAATTATTAATTAGTAATCATAATTGAAAAGTCCTATATTAGAAGAACAGTAATATTTCAACATTTTCACCAAGTAAGTTGCTTCGGCGGTCTGCATAAATTTGTCCCGCAGCGCTAAACATCTGCTCACGCTACTAGGTAGTGCCGAGTGGTACTTCAGCACTGCCCTCCTTAGGACAGGATATGGACTAGAGTTCCAATAAGCGTAAATATCGGACTTTCTTTGTAATAGCGGTTCTAACAGATAACACTGGATTGTTTGTTTAAGTACTAATGCTTGTGCTTGGTTTTCATGTTTCGTCGGATCTGTTCCTGTTGGAAATGTTGGAACCTGATCAGTAACACGGACGTTGTCGTGGGAATCCCATAGACTCTCTTTTTCCTGCGTATTATTAGTTGCGGACAGGGACGCTGTTAAAGAGAAAGTCGCGACTTCTATGTTTACTAATTCATTCGTATTATACACCTGTAAAAACTGCAATATTTCGTTCACTGCAATATCCACTTCGTCGATAGTAAGATATTTAGATTTAAATCTCGGATCGAGAACTGTTGAGGCCATGAGTGCAGAATGACCTTTAATATAAGAAAATCTTTTGTTTAAAGACTCATGTAGAGAATTTTTCATATATATTAAAATATTATCTTCGTTTTCACATCGAGTTTGCAGTTTGCGGTTCAATAGCGATATCAGTGGTATTACTATATAGGATGCGTCATCATATGTCCTGGGTCGCTTCATAAAAAAAAGTTAAAACATCTGTAAGGTATTTCATTTTTTTCCAATCAGAAGTCGAAAGCGTGTCTGTTCCACCATACTTCACGCTGTATAGGTGTACTGCTCTGTTTTGTGTTAAAAGCCGTTCCATCATTAGGTTTGTGTTATTCCATCTCACTTCTATATCTTGCACTAAAGAGTGTACTGGAAGCTCACATTGATTTTGACAATGAGTAAGTTTTCTACTAGCTGGCTCACTCCGGACTTACTATTTTTCTACACTTTTTTATTATTTCTTGGGTTTCTTTATACTTAAAACTCCATCTTTTATAACTAACTGCAGTGTGTGTGACGCACAACCTATCGATATATAGCGACCACGCGTGGCACATATCATATTTGCCGCGTTATCGCGTAATATTAAAAAAATTTTGCCATTCAAGTTCCAATTGTTAACCATCTCAGTAAGCTTTTTTACGATGTATTTGCCTGTATGATCTTGTTCAAGCACAGCTGCACCCAATATAACCTTTAATCGTTGATATCCTATAATAAAATGACCTGTGAAGCTAAGAAGTGAACAAGATTTGCTTGCATTTGTCCATACATCGGTAGCAGCACTCAACCATTCGCACTTTTTCAGTCAATCCATTACCTTAGCTTTGACCTTTCATAAGTACGAGGCATCAATGAAATTCGAAAAAACTTTTCGGATTTAAGTCGATATTTGGAAAAAATTAGCGGATTGGTAAAATTCAGGCGTTTAAAAGCTTCACTCCCCACTAGCGAATATGTCAACATATCAACAACTATTAAATCCATAATAGCTTTGTCTATCTTTTGTGAAATTTCATGATCATCTGGCCATTGCACACATTTTGGTATACTAACAAAACTCGAACTGGCTGACTGAATCAGATTTCGATTATCAATATTTGTTACTTCAGTTTCAGTTACCTTTGAATCCCTTCGCTTTAGTTTAGCTTCCGTTTTCAAGCCTTCCAATTCTGACTGTCGTTTTAAGACCTGTCTGTACTCTGCGTCATGATATTTGGATAAATGCTGTTTTATTCCATATACCGTTTGCTTTTTGGGTTCCTGGCTACCCAGTGAAAGTGATTTATTGCAGATTCTGCACAAAGCCTTGGATTTATCAGTTGTACTTTTCTCAAAGTACTGCCAAATTGGATGTCTTTCCCTTTGAGGCGACATTTTTTAAACTGAAATAAAAAAAACGAATGAAAATGGTAGGCATTGTCATTTTTACAATAATAACATTAAACTAAAAATCTTTTATTTTATTAAGTTATTTGTAATACTTCGTTACACACAAAACAAATAATGTAAACAACATTTAAACTTGAAAGATTTTAAAACATATTGCTTCAACACAAAAATATATAAACAATAGCCTGGTGCTCTTGTAATCTGTCATCAACTGGTTAATATCTAAATTTAGAAATCACTATTCACTTACCTTTCACACAATGTTTTATTTTGTCTACGACACGCGTAACGTAACCAAAACGTAAGTCCACTAATTCCAGAACAGAAACTCTTACTCTTCGACAGGAACAAACGACAACTAACATAGTCTAGCGTATCGTTTTATGGCGCCTGCCTCCCTTCTCCCTTCCTTAGCACACGAGCAAAGCGAGATCAGACAAGTCAATTGCAAGTTTCGGCTTACTTTCGGCCGAAACCGAAACTTGATTTTTCGGCCGAAAATGGCCGAAACCGAAGTTTCAGTCGGTCTCTAATAACTTCTATCAAGAGACATGACGGATGGAAATCCACTACCGTGGCAGAAGGCTATTTAGAAGACTCAATAGAGAACAAAAAACAAATTGTAAATAAAATTTTTACCGAAAAGAAAGTTGAAGGTGAAGCTGTTCCATTTCCATTAACAAATAGTACAACTTATAATAAACAGTGTTCAAAATTGACATCTCTAAATGCAAACAATCCGACAAACTGTATATTCAATATAAACGTTATAACCAACAATACATACTTGTTTAATGAAATAATAATTTAGAAATATATTGTTATTTTTATTTGTGAATAAATGTATCATGTACGTACGTTTTGTAACTATTTTTGAAAGTCACTTAAAGTAAATGCAGGTTCGGAATTCTAAAAATCACCTTTGACATATTTTAAACTTCTAATTTGTAATCATATCTTATCGGAAGTAATCAATTCTGATAAATAAAAAAATAACATACTTCATTTCACCCTCCCCACTAAACTGCATTTGTTAATACATAGGTACATAATTTATGCACGCTCATAGGAAAAATTATATACCTAACTCGTGCGGAAAGTGAGTTTTCCGCCCTCAACTGCTTACCGACGGAAAAGTATCACTTTCCGCACTAGTCAGGTAAATAACTATTAGTGGCCTTTCCATTCAGCATCGTAACATTCAAAAACTGGCTTTCTTATATATCTTCTAAAATCATAAATCTTTTAATTATAGTTGCCGGGATTCATTTTAAATCATCGAGAAATTACTTAGAAAACAAAATTAAACCAACAAAAGAAATGAAGCCATTAGGACTTAACTACCCATTTAAAGCAAGTAAAATAAACAACACTTGCCTGTAAAATTAAAGAAATTCCCAAGTTTATATTGTTTACTAAAATATAATAGCGACACCCACTTAAAAACCGCTAAGAGCGAAAAACAATCGAATAGCAGTTTCAATTGTTAAAAATCTGGAGTCGTTGTACAGTAGTAAATGTCAAAGTTGTATTTCTTAAATAAACATTACAGTTTAAGCATTCGTAGTAATAAGAGCAAGAGTGGGCTGTACTGTTGAAAGGACGTTTAGTCGTTAACTGCAAATAAAAACGCACCGCATCAGCATTACCACAAAGTCTACTAAACCACCTTGTAGTATTAAGGATTAAGTTCGAGGTATTGGCATCAATTAATTATGATAAAGTATTAAATAATTTGAAACTTATTAAAACCATAAGTTTAAAATTACATATTTCTATCAAAGAATGTTTCAAAGCGTATAAAGGTCAGTTTCTTTTCTGTTATAAGTGACACCGCTCTCCTATACTATACTGCTGGAGGATAGAGCAAACAGGACAAGGAAATTATTAAGTAGAAAACTAATAGTCCACGATTCCAAATCCTTAAAAAAAAATTATAAACAGCAATCTGTAACTTTGTGTAGAGCTTAAGTGTGACGGACTAGTCCCCCAACTTTTCTCTCTTTGGAAAATCTCGGCAGCGGTAAGTTTTCCTTCGGCTCGTTGGAAAACAGGTCAATTAGGCAATAACGTGTAATGTAATGAACACTAGTTATTTTTTACATTTAAGTGGGAGATATTTTGAAAGAAAACTCAAGAAAAAGTTTGTCCTACAAAAAATTTCGATTTTTCTAGTTTGTCTGTCACCCGAAACATGTCGATTTTATGACTATTATGAATGTTACAAACAGAAATCGGATTTTTTCTGGAATGTTAAATCAAAGGTAAACATGTAATCATATACTATTGTCCGACAAAAGTTATAAGAATGTTTAGCAGTCCGACACTGCTAATTGTCGGTCTAACGACAGCAGTCGTGGTGACAAACTGCTTTCGGACAAAAACGGATCATGTAAAAGAAACCAATTCTTTATCTATGATGTCGATTTTCCGACAAAAATATTGGATAGTTTTGCTTGCCCGACAGAAAAATTATAAAATTTCAATATTTCAATTGCTAAAAAATTTAGTAATTGAAGATAGGTAATCTAAAAAATCTATTAATAAGCAGATATTTTAGTTTATATGTTAAAGTTTTTATTTAATTTTCCTATTTTTTAAATAAAATCTATGATAATGTAAATAATGGAGTGAAAATTGATATACGGGAGTTTTTTGGTATGACAAATTCGAATCTAATATTAGTATTGCTCTTACTTGTAGAGGGCGCCACCTACACGTCTTTCTACTTCTTCGAACAATCACAACTTTTTGGTACAGTCTTATATTACATTTTTGAGCAAAACAAATTATTCCCTTGCCTTTTCTACGTCAAAAAGATATACTTGTTAAAAGTGGATACGAGCAACCGTTTTCGAGATATTTGGATTTAAAACAGTTTCGGCGCATGTGATTTTTTTTATCAAATTCACATAAAGTATGCATGTATTATAAAAAAATAGAAGTGTGCCTTGCCTGACAGAACAACTGCTGGTTGGTGTTCTCATCGTTTTTCCTGTTACTTAGCAATAGTAATGTCTGTTAATAATAAGATCAAATTTTGTCACTGTCAATTTCTGTTCATAACTTTTATTATCTGACAATAATCATTTAAGAAACTTTAGATCTAAATACGTCATTATGCCTGTGATATTCTCGCATCGTGAATATGCAGATATGATATTCGTCTATGGCTTCTGCAATGGGATCGCAATTCAAGCAGTCGCGGAGTACCAGCGTCGTTTTCCAGATAGAAGGGTGCCAGATAGAAGAGTTTTTCAACAAGTTTTCACTACTGCTGGAGAATCTGGGATGTTTCCAAGTGCGAAAATTGTATCTGAAAGGGAATCGGGACCCAACGTTGAAGTAGAAGAGGCTATACTCAATGCCGTCGAAAATGATCCGAGCATAAGCACTAGGCGGATTACAGATACGTATCAAATTACACAATCGTCTGCTTGGAGAAATCTTCACATTAATTGTTTATACCCATTTCATTTACAACGGGTTCAACATTTGCAGGAGGGTGATTTTGAGTTGAGAATGCAATTCTGTAACTGGATTAATGAAGATCGAAGGTTGTATAGGTATGTTTTGTTCACTGATGAAGCACAGTTCACGCGTGCTGGTATAAATAATCTTCACAATGAACACCGGTGGTCCTATGAAAATCCTCACGCTACAGTAGAACATAATTTCCAACATAAATTTAGCATTAATGTGTGGTGTGGAATGTTAAATGGTCATTTAATTGGTCCATCTATAATCGACGGTAGTCTTACAGGAGAAAAATATTTAAACTTTCTTGAAAATCACTTGCGAAATCTATTAGAAGATGTTCCCCTTAATGTAAGACAAAACATGTATTTGCAGCATGATGGAACCCCTGCACACTACAGTTTACTTGTAAGAGATTTTTTAAACCAAAACTTTCCAAACCGATGGATTGGTCGGGGAGGTCCGTTTAATTGGGCACCTAGATCGCCAGACCTTAATCCTTTGGATTATTGTCTTTGGGGATGGTTCAAATCACTAGTGTATTCCATTAAAGTAAATACAAGAGAAGCTTTATTGGATCGGATAACAAACGCAGCACAAACACTAAGAAATGCGCCCGAATGTATCCACAGAGCAACCCGAGCTATACACCATAGAGCTGACCTGTGCTTAGAAGCAAATGGTGGAATTTTTAAAAATTATAAAACGTAACCTAGATTTTATTAAAAACAACTTAATAATAACAATTTTAATAAAAATTAAATAACTTTTATTTAGTTTATGTCTGAGGCACTGAATACACACCTCAAAAAAATGTGTCTTTCATTTCAAAGCTTTTGTGCCAAGATGCGTTTAAATTTGGACAAAATAACAAACTTTTAAATTTTTGCGATAAAAAATTACATGCGCCGAAATTGTTTTAAATCCAAATATCTCGAAAACGGTTGCTCGTATCCACTTTTAGCAGGTATACCTTTTTGACGTAGAAATGGCAAGGAAATAATTTGTTTTACTCAAAAATGTAATACAAGACTCTACCAAAAAGTTCTGATTGTTCGAAGGAGTAGAAAGACATGTAGGTGGCGCCCCCTACAAGTAAGAGCAATACTAATATTAGATTCGAATTTGTCATACCAAAAAATCCCCGTATATTAATTTTCACTCCATTATTTACATATTATTTATAAAATCTATGATGAGTTTATTTAAAAAATAGGAAAATTAAATAAAAACTTTTAACACCCTGTATCTCGAGAACTAAGGCCTTGCGGACACTTATTTATATAGACTTTTGTGTTAATTTTTTGGTCCTGAATATGTACCTGAAGTATTGACATTTCCTCATGAATCACCCTTTATATATATATATATATATATATATATATATATATATATATATATATATATATATATATATATATATATATATATATATATATATATATATATATATATATATATATATATATATATATATATATATATATATATATATAATAATAATTTGTAATAGTAAAATATTTTGAAAAATACCTAATAATTGTTTGTCTGTTGCAAAACATTCGGCAAAATATTTTTTAAAATTTGTGAAATCAGGGATACCAAGAATCTTAATAAAATATGGAATAAACCAGAATAAAATGTAGTATACAGATGATGTACTTTATTTAAAAAGCTCTTTTTTAATCCCCCTACAATAATTAAACTTACCAACTTAATAAAATAATGTGGAATCTGAAATTTAACAACCCGCGTCCCGATTATTGGATACTATATATATATATAACTAAAATAATTAGTTTAATAATTAATCGAGGGATAATTTTTTTAAATTCAGTAATAAACATTATGTGTTGTTAAAAATTAAAATAAGATTCAGCAGTTGTAATATAACTAGTTTAGTGAAGAACTTGTTTTAGTTGTTTTTAAGAAAAATATAATTTTGATAAGTTAATTATGATTTAATGGTTCATTATCTGAACCATCAGAAGTGTCGTCTTCACTCTCACTCATAGTTATATCTCGAGTCAAAGTTATCGTTTCAAACCCGCACTCGATTAACGCCTCGTACTAAATACCTCCTCTTTTGCAAAGTATAAACACTTGTTATGTAATATACTAATACAAATTGACCTACCTTTCATCAACCAGGAATTGTTTTTTACTACAAAACCTTTATAGGAGATGGTAGCCAACTATTTCGTTATCCCAAGTCTCCGGAAAAATAACTTCTCTGAATTTGTGATCGTGAAACTTACGAACTTTGACAATTTAACCACTTTGATCAAATTATTTTATTTCATCGCATTTGAAAATGAACATGCGGGCAAGCCTCTTCTTTTTAAATTGTAATTTTTAGTGTAAATCGAAATTAGCGCCGCCGCTCGATTTGATAGAAATATCTAAAAGATTATTTTCACTAAATGTAGTTTACTTTGATGTCGTTTTTGTTACTGATTCAGAACAGAGAACAGTTTATTAATTATTTACTGGACAGAAGTATATATATATATATATATATATATATATATATATATATATATATATATATCTGTTATATCTGCGCAGGCGTTGGTCGTTATTTATGTTTTCCGGATGGTGCTGTTGTTGTTGCGCTAATTGCGCTTGAGTTTTTGCGATTTTAGATTTGTCGATTATTGTCTTCCATACTGTTGGTAGTTTTAATGATTCGTCCCTTTTATTCAAATCACCTTGCTTTTCAATTTCTATGGCTTCTCGGATTATTCTGGTCTTATAATGTTCTATATTGGCAATCTCCCTACACCCATCGAAATTTATTTTATGGCCGGTTTCCTGATGATGTAGGAATAAAGCTGAGGTTGTTTGTTTATTTTTGATGCTGAGTTTATGCTCTTCCACTCTTGCTGATATTCGCCTGTTAGTTTGCCCTACGTACAACTTTTCACAGTCCTGGCACGGAATACTGTACACTCCATGGTTTTCCAGTTTGATTTTATCTTTTGGGTTTCCGAGTTGTTTACCTATAGTTGTTTGTGGCTTGTGTATTGTTTGTATGTTGTGTTTCCTCAGAAATCTTCCGATTCTGTCTGTTGTGCCTTTTACATATGGTAAGACTACTCGTTGCTTTCCCGGTTCATATTTTTTGTTGTTCGTTGTTTGGGAAACCTGTGCATTAATAGCTTTCTCTATGGTGCGATTTGTGTAGCCGTTTTTCTTTAAAGAACTAGATATTACCTTAAGTTCGTTTTGTCTCGTCTGTGTTTCAGTTAGTCGCACGGATCTAGATATTAGAGTATTTGCCACAGCTTGAATTTGTGCTGGGTGATGATGTGATTTTGCATTTAAATATCTGTCTGTATGTGTTGGTTTTCTATACACGGTGTATTCGAAATGTCCGTTATGCAGTTTTGTGACCAAAACATCTAAAAATGGTAGTTTGTTGTTTTCCTCTAACTCTAGAGTAAATTGTATTCTGGGGTGGATTGAATTTACGTGAGTCAGAAATTTTTCGAGCTCTGCATGACCATGTTGCCATATAATAAATATGTCATCCACATAACGAATCCATAATTTGGGTTTTAAACTTGCTTTCTCAAGAGCTTCTTTCTCGAAGTATATCATAAATAAATTCGCGACTACTGGTGATAGCGAGGACCTCATTGGAGCACCATCCATTTGTTTATACATTTGCCCGTTGAAAGAAAAATAAGTATTTTTGAGGCAATGCTGCGAGAGTTCTGTTATATGTGCCTGGAAATCCTCGTTCATAGCAATCTTGTCCAATGCTTCGTCGATGGGAATACTGGGATATAACGATTTGACATCTAGGCTTGCTATGATATCGTTTCTTTCAAGGACGATATCTCGTATAATTCGAGTGAAATGCTCCAAGTTTTTTACGAATGAATCAGCTTTTTCTACAGTTGGTTGCATAATTTCAGAAAGGTATCTTGAGTATTCATAACCATATTTGAATGGTTATGAATACTCAAGATATGAAATTATGCAACCAACTGTAGAAAAATGATTCATACTATATATATATATTCATACCATATATATATATATATATATATATATATATATATATATATATATATATATATATATACTATATATTCATACCATATTTGAATGGTTATGAATACTCAAGATTACGTACAAAAAATGCAGGATATCCTACAAGACAATTGTTATAGGCCTGTTCCAAGGGACCCGACAACGTACCTAGAAAAAACAACTAAAAATAAAATAAAAAGTTCACCAATAAACCCCGAAATTCAACAAAAAATCATACCACGGGAAAAGTCGAGCAGATGTCCTAAACTCTATGATTTACCAAAAATACACAAACCAGGAGCGCCTATCAGACCTATTGTTACTTCTGTTAATTCGCCGCTACAAAAACTGGAGAAATACCTTTCTGAAATTATGCAACCAACTGTAGAAAAAGCTGATTCATTCGTAAAAAACTCGGAGCATTTCACTCGAATTATACGAGATATCGTCCTTGAAAGAAACGATATCATAACAAGCCTAGATGTCAAATCGTTATATCCCAGTATTCCCATCGACGAAGCATTGGACAAGATTGCTATGAACGAGGATTTCCAGGCACATATAATAAAACTCTCGCAGCATTGCCTCAAAAATACTTATTTTTCTTTCAACGGGCAATGGGGTCCTCGCTATCACCAGTAGTCGCGAATTTATTTATGATATACTCCGAGAAAGAAGCTCTTGAGAAAACAAGTTTAAAACCCAAATTATGGATTCGTTATGTGTATGACATATTTATTATATGGCAACATGGTCATGCAGAGCTCGAAAAACTCGGAAACCCAAAAGATAAAATCAAACTGGAAAACCACGGAGTGTACAGTATTCCGTGCCAGGACTGTGAAAAGTTGTACGTAGGGCAAACTAACAGGCGAATATCAGCGAGAGTGGAAGAGCATAAACTCAGCATCAGAAATAAACAAACAACCTCAGCTTTATTCCTGCATCATCAGGAAACCGGCCATAAAATAAATTTCGATGGGTATAGGGAGATTGCCAATATAGGACATTATAAGACCAGCATCCGAGAAGCCATAGAAATTGAAAAGCAAAGTGATTTGAATAACAGAGACGAATCATTAAAACTACCAACAGTATGGAAGACAATAATCGACAAATCTAAAATCGCAAAAACTCAAGCGCAATTATCGTAACAACAACAGCACCATCCGGAAAACATAAATAACGACCAACGCCTGCGCAGATATAACCTTCGGCCCCGAGTGGGAGTATAAAAGGAAGCGTCGCAGTCACCAACACTTCAGTCTCTATTCGGACGCGAGAAAGAAAGCTTCGAAAATGCCAAATGTGATTTTGGCGAAACGTCAACAAAACTGTTCTTTTCAGAACGACAGTAGTGAACGGATGTACACCCGGAATGAAAACACATTGTATTTTCTATCCGTGAAGGAGTAAAAATCAACATATATATATATATATATATATATATATATATATATATATATATTCCATATATATATATATATATATTCCATATATATATATATATATATTATATATATATATATATATATATATATATATATATATATATATATGGAAACTAGATCATGCTCAACTTGTGGAAATATGATATGAAACCCCTAAAATCAGAAGCTGACATGACAACTGCAAAAACTATTATCAGAAGTATCCAAAATCGACAAAATTAAATGTTCTTTTTTTAAAAGTGCCACAAGCAATACTTTTTTTCACTGCCATTTGAGTGAAGAAAAGGCAGCACAAATAATAGCATATGTTTTGTTATTACCTCATCCGAGAAGCAAGATAATATGCAACGATTTGGCAATTTCTTCTAAAATTTTCGTGGAGAATCATTTTTGTTACATACATAGGTGTATCGGTACCTGCAAGAGCGCGAACGCCTAGGTGGGTTGGTACTGGGTTAGCACCAGGTTAGGCGCCGCACTGTGGTCCCATAGACCCAAAAAACGCGAAAAAACGATTATTATTTGATTAGCCGAGAAAAGCCAAAAACATAATAGGACGATTACTAAATACTCAATTCACCGCAAAATGACCAATAAATAGGTTATAGTCACATATTTGTGGTATGGTGCGTCGAGAAAGTTATATTTCACTATTTTTATATTTTCTGAATAATTCTTACCTCATTTTTGCAATGCTAGCGTAATTTAAAATCTAAACTAAACCGAAAAATGATGACAGATGGTGAAAAATAAAACATTTAAGATCTCAGTGTAAAAAAAAATTAAAACACATCGTTTGTAATTTGGTGGTAGTACTTATAGATATTTATGTATATATTTTTTACATGTTAATATAAATTTAGACTAAACAAATTTTCAGAATAAGTCACAACCCTCTAATATATCTTATCAGATAGCTTAAGGTATCTAGAAGCCAGAAATAAAACAATTAGCCGCGCATACTCGCGCCTAAGAAATTTCAAAGCTAACGTGATTACATTTTTGCTTATCAATTTGACGTCTGCTAATTCGTAAAGAAGCTGACGTTTTAAATTATTTAATTTTTTTATCATTAATAAGAGATTTATGTTAATTGATTGAAAATAGTGTGTGCAAGTTTTGTGTAAGTGTGTATATATAGATATACAGGGTGTAAATAAAAATGTTGACCAGGCGCGAATGTTTTGAAGTGCTGCGTGAGAAGTGGAATTCACCTGGAAAGGAGCGATGTTGTCACCTATTCAACTATTTAGTGAGGTAAATATTTTGACAAGATATTTCGAATTTCAAAAAGTACAAAGAAGCATTTTTACCGATTGTATTAAAATCCAGTTTTTACATTGTTTTTCAAATGAATCGCAAAATATAGGGCATTTCAGTAAGGCGCGCTTAAGATAGGGCTTAAACGATATCAGCTATGTAAGGTTGACCAAATCCTATGACCTAAAAATATTTTTACATATACAGGGTTACTCACAAAAAAGTTATGATACCTACAATATAGGATTTTTTTAATTGAACACCATGTATATTATTTTGTTTTTAAATTCTACCTGGAGTTCTAGACACATTTGCATAATATTCTGTACCCAACTTTACCTGTTTTCAAATTGATAACAATTAAAAATTGGCATTTTTCCTGCTTTTTTTACTTACAGTAGGAAAACGGGCAAAAATCGATTTCACTTTCCTATCTTAACCTTTTAAGGGCTATCTAATGGAGATATTGCTATACGAAATTTGATACTTATGGTACTACCGATAGTAGGTACTGGCTTATTGAGTACCTATAGCTAATAAAAAGTTAAGACAAGAAAGTGAAATCCGTTTTTGGCTATCTTTATTTTTAATTATTTTTTTTTTAATTTTTAACTTGAAAATAGTTAAATTTAGGTATAATAAAAAAAAATGTGAATCCTATAAGTAGAAACTTGTCATTTATTTGCTAAGGACATTGTAACAAAACAACATTTTACGCTGTAACTTTTCTGATCATTATTTAGTTAATTACGTGTACTACTGTATTAAATAATTATTGTATAATTATTTAAGGCGTCAACACAATGCAGAGAATCGGGCAGAGAGCGACATCGACATAAAATTAACTAAAAAACGTGTTTCGGCTTTTCACTCAACTATTGAAAAGAAATGGATTGCAAGTCAAAGGAAACTTGACCGATTTCTTTTGCAAAATGATGAATGGCTTAACCAGAACGCATGTCTAACTTTATATACCTGTTCTGCTGGTAAGTGTGATTGCCATTATGTCTTATAGTGTTTATTAGCTACGTACCTATACCATGTAAATGTTTTATATGCCAATAAAAAGAAAATGATTGTATATTAATTTTTTTTTCAGGTTCAGGTCGTCCAAAACAAGAATTTTCTTCTTTATCTAAGGGAGCCAAACGAAAACGCACCGCTAATCTACGAAAGTCCCATAATTCAAGTGAATTAACACACGCTGCTGCTTTGTCAATAAAATCAGATGGTAATCTAGACGCTTCTCACCTCTTGAAGGAAACAGTTAGGAGTCCTACAAGAGCTTCTAAGATTCGAAAAGCATGGACTGATAGCCAAAAGGACAATAAATTATTAAAGAAATTTACAGACAATGAGGCTTTGTCCCTTTTTATAGAAGCTAAATTATCAAAAGCTCAGTATACATTAATTCGATCAAAGCTGCTCTTAAAAAATGCTGATATATTACCAAGTTATAATCGGGTACTTTCGGCAAAGAAGATGTGCTACCCAGAAGAACGTTCCATTAAAACCACAGAAAAAGGCGTTGAAGTTGCTCTCCAGTCCCTGCTTAATAAAACAACGGAGCGTCTAGTAACGATGCAAGAGCCTGTTCTACAAACTATGTCACCCAACGAATGTTTAAATTTAACATTAATTAGTAAGTGGGGCTTTGACGGAGCCTCAGGTCAATCTGCTTACAACCAAAAAAAAACCGATTTGGAGCTAGATGACAAATCTATTTTAATGTCATCTCTTGTGCCATTACAACTGTTTGGCCACTCTGATGATTCCCAGGAAAAAATTGTAATATGGCAAAACCCTCGACCCTCGTCGCCTAGGTTTTGTCGACCCATTAGCTTTTCTTTCATCAAAGAAACCAATAAAACAGTAGTTGATCTGAATAAACACATCCAAGCCCAAGCAGATTCCCTTCTCGTATCATCCATAAATATTACAGACCGTTTGTGCACAGTACATCATCAGCTTCATCTTACTATGCTAGATGGAAAAGCTTGTAACTATGTGACAGAAACCAAATCTACACAGCGTTGTAATGTTTGCAATGCTTTGCAATCGGAAATGAACGACATCGACTCAGTATTAAAAAAAAAGATAAATTTAGAGTCTTTAAAAAACGGTTTATCAACATTACATATGTGGATACGCCTATTTGAATGCATTCTCCATATAGCATATAAGCTTGACATTGGTTGTGGCCGTTGCAGTGGTAGTGCAGATAAGGAAAAAGTTGAAAATAGGAAAAAAAAAATCCAACTTCTCTTTAAAGAAAAAATGCACTTGAACGTCGACGTTGTTATGCAAGGATTCGGGACGTCAAACACCGGAAATACTGCAAGAACTTTTTTTAAAAATCCAGAGCTCTCAGCAGAAATTACTGGTATAGATGCGGGCCTTATTAGACGTCTGTCGAACATCTTACATGCTGTAGGTAGTGGATTTGAGATTAATATTGAGGAGTTTCGGCGATACACACATGAAACAGCACAAGAATACGTGAGACTATATCTGAAATATTACATGACTCCATCTCTTCATAAGCTGCTGGTGCATGGGACTGACATAATCGCTGCACAACCGTTACCAATTGGTCAGTTTTCAGAGGAGGCGCAGGAGGCGCGAAACAAAGATTTTCGGAAATATCGACTAAACAATACTCGAAAAACTAGTCGAGAAGAGTGTAATCGCGATTTATTTAATATGCTCATCGTGTCATCAGATCCGCTGATATCAAGCATGAGAAATCTTCTTCGAAAAGCGGACTCCTATTCTCCAAATGTTTTAAGTCTTTTAAAGGAACCCCATATACTGTCACAAATACTCGTTGAGGATGGAGAAGCAGAACACGAAGAAATTGAAGAAATTGAAGATGAAAACAAAGATTGATCGTTTGCGCATTTAGTTTTTAGTTGTTAATATAAATTATTGTATAGTACTTTAATTTGTTAGTCTCTATGAACCAAACACTTGTTAAATAATTTAAAATATATAATAACATACAGGGTATCCTAGTTTAAACAAAACAAATCAATTTAAAGTTTTTTTTTTGTGTGAAAAGGACAAAACGGTAAAAAAAAATGGCTTCGAAAACAAAGTTGACGTGTTTTACCTTTTTGTCCTTTTTACACCAAAATACCTATTGCCTTGTTTCGCTTAAACTGGGACACCCTGTATATCCATAATTGTTATCTATTTATTATTATAATTTATAATTATGATGTATGACACCTAAAGACATACTTTTACATGAATCCTATTGGTACTTAATTTTCTAAAAAAATGGGACGGGAATTTTATACTGAAACACCCTGTATAGCTAAGCTATCAAATTTAATTGGATACCAAAATCTAGTTTTTTACTCATAATGGTAAAATCGCTCTAGAAACATAGTTTTTTTATCAATCATAGGTAGAGTTACTCTATTTAACCGAAAGAATATGGTGCGATTTTTTTTATTGGAACACCCTGTATAGCCGAGCTCTCAATATTTCAGAATCAATATGTTAGATTTGGACTACTCATGTCAAAATCCCTATAAAAACACAATTTTATATCAATCGTAAGGGTGCCTGTAATTTTTCGCGTTTTTTCGGTCTATGGGACCACAGTGCGCCGTAGGCATTATCGTTAAAGCCCTAATATAAAAGGTGAATGACAGCGAAGTGCATCAGTGGCGGAAGTCCATTCAGCACCGGCCCGCCTGGTGATGCACTTTGGTCGGTTCGCCTTTTGTATTAGAGCTTTATTGATGATGCCTACGGCGCCTAACCTGGTCCTAACCCGTTACCAATTCACCTGGTGCCACCGCGCATATGGATATTAGAAAATCAGTAACGGACCTGGTAACGTTGGTTTGAAGTAAGTGGTTTACAGAATAATGACAATAACGCAACTTTTTATCAACATTAAGAAAAAAAATCCTGCAGTTGGCGTAGTGTTAAAACCATAAATTATAAAAATAGGTTTTTATTGATTTTTTAATCAAAAAAATACACATCTATTAATTACACAGTTTAATATCACTTCCATGAAATTTATACTAAAAGAAAGGATATTTTTCAAAGAAAAAGGGAAAACTATTAAAATGCAAAATTCGAGTTTTGAAGAATGGAGCTCAAAAACGAAACGTTGCCGAATCGATTAGATTTCGGATTCGTGATCAGAGCACCGAAATCTACCGATATGTCAAAAATCACGAAAATCGGCTAGGAAGAGTTGTAGTAAGAAATTACCGCATTTTGATCTAAAGGATGGATTATCGCTTAAAAAGACGCATAAAAAACACTCCATGATTTATACGAGATATACACGAGACCATGAGTCATGACGTTTCTTTCCTAGCATGATTATTATTAAAAATCCGTCAAATTTTAAATGTTGCTGAATCGAGTCGGCCGTGGATGTGAAATTTGTAAAGTGTCTAGGAGTACCGCAGTGATCTCTATTGCGAAGCTTCGTACATGCTTGTACAAAGATATGACTTGTTTAGCTTTTTTTGAATAAAACTTGTAATAAAAAAAATGCGCATTAGATTAGGTTGAGATTGGTTAGGGTTGCTGTAAAGAGAGCGCGCCTACCGCTAACCAAATTCCAAGTCTATATTAAAACGAGGATTTGCTTTAACTAATCTTATACTGTTTGGGGGATCTATCCCGTTACCGTTAGGTTAGCCCAGGTTTGTCAAATAAGCAAAACAAAAAAAAAACGAAGCTCGCAATTGATATCACTGCGGTACCCCTAGATTCTTGTCAATTTTCATACTCAAATTTGCATTCGTGTGCTTCAGCGAAACCCTTGTGAAAACCATTATTAAATACAGTTTACGTACAAAAAAATGTGTTTTGTGGAATAATTTAATATATCCTGTACTGTAATTTGTTTATAGAAGTCAGTAATTTTGTTTCATGCTAAAAAATATGTAAAAAATTTAATTCTTATAGTGTCCGGATAGGTAGCCGGCCCCAATTTCTGCTAGTATACAATTTTAAGAAGCGCTTCCTATATTTTTAAAAAATAATACTAATTAAAATTTATTGAGTGTACATATATTTGTATGTATAGGTGTGTGTTTGTGTATGTATGTGAGTGCGAGCCTGTATGTGGGCATGAGAGAATGGGCGTGGGTGTGAATCTACACACCATATTTAAACACGTTTCTTCTTTAATCTATGTCTTATAGGTAGAATAATATTTTAAAAAATACTTTTTTTTATTTTTTACAATTTTCTACCATTTTTTTTGTCGGACAAGTAAATCATTGTGTTTTTCATTTCAATTTTTAGAGAAAATAGTAAAAAAGTACTTTGCTGTTTGTCACCAAGACTATTGTCTTTAGATCGACAATTTCGGAGCGTCGGACTGCTAAACTTCTTATCATTTTTGTCGGACAATGGTATACGACTATATGTTTACCTTTGATTTAACGTTCCAGAAAAAATCAGGTTGTTTGAGGGACAAACTAGAAAAAAAGGAAATATTTGTATGACAAACTTTTTCTTGAGTTTTCAATCAAATTATCTCCCTTTTAAACGTAAAAAATAACTGCTGTAACACGTACTTGCCTAAATGACGAGTTTTCCAACGCGCCGAAAAAAAACTTACTGCTGTCGAGATTTTCCAGAGAGAGAAAAGTTGAGGTACCCGCCATACTTAAGCTGTTCATGATATTGCTGTTTATCTTTTTTTTAGGATTTGGAATCATGGACTATAAGGATTTTCCCAAAATGGGTTTTTTATTCTATCTTTAACTTTGTAAGTACTCAAAATACAGGCCTGCCTTAGATGAAGGAATTTATAATTCATACATTATCGCCTTTAAAGTTTTTTTAATGAAATTAAAAACATAAAAAATATTCGCAGAACGTTATTTAAAAATATTTTTCTTTATGCAGGTGTCCCAAAAAGAACACTTAAATTTTTTTAATGGAACATCCTAATATTTTTCCATATTTGTACAAAGTTTCCTTAACCGATTATAAAAATACAGGGATATTAGAAAAATACTATATTTTTATATACTATAAAAATATTGCTTTAAAGGTTATCGGCGCCGGCGGCGCTCTCACGCGTGGCGGAAATATTTTGACGTTTTTTAAATATTATATGTAAATAATACGTTTCAGAATAAGAGCTTAGTTTACACATATTTTTTTTAATTTCATTGTTTGCTTTATATTTGAAACAGTTCAAAAATTTTAATGTAATATACAGGGTGTTTCAAAAAACATGCGCCAACATTTAAAGCGAGATTCTTTGTAAGAAAACAAGAAGAAAAGTTCATATAAATGTTGGTATGCAGATGTCTGTTTTCCGAGATACAGGGTGTTAAAGTTTTACAAAAAAATATAATTTCTTTAGTAATTCCGAAATAGTAGGAGTTATTTGATTAAGATTTCGTACAAACTCATAGATTTTTAAAGGTTATATTATTACATTATTCAGCAGTTTTCACTTCTATCATGGGCATAGGTAGGGGTAACCGTCCCTGACTTCCTTTTTTAAAAAAAAACTACTACATCTTGCATCGTTTTGAAATAATTAAGCAAAAATTTGACTAAAACATGGACACGAGCAATTGTATCGTTATCAAGTAATTGGCTGGACAATATCGTGTGCCAAAACTGAATAAAATATCTTAAGAAATGTACGAGGTACATCACAAAAAAGCAAACTAAAAAATATCTAAAATTTTTAATACGCTATATCTTGAAAGCGAAGCATTTCCGGATAATCGTTTTTTCGGTTTAATTAACTAAAGATTTTAAAATCTAACAGTTTAATCCAAAGTCGAATTTAAATGTTTTTTTTTTATTATTAAATTAGGAACTATATACGTAATTTTATAAATGCCCCAATTTTTTTAGAATAACTTTTGGAAACAGTAATGAAATGAAAGACTGGGACCCGATTTCAGTGTCACCCGGTCTACCCAAAAATGTTATTGACTTTGGATCTTTACGTTTAAACCAATTATTATTAATAAGGAATGGTATTTACGTATCAAGTATTTTTTCAAAAGGTAACATTTCGAATTCCCAAATGATTTAAATCTCGTAACAAAAAACTAAGATTTTGCATCAAATACCTTAAATAAATCCAAAAATATCAAACAATATTTATTTCCGTTAACAAATATTTTTGACCACATAATATTGACTCTTAAAAAGCAAATTTTGACTCTCTAAGAGATTTTATAGTCTAACACAATGTAATTTTTCATAAAATTTAAAGAAATAGGGATACATTTGAAATTGGGCGATAATAATATAAGATTCATATATTTTACCGAAAATTTGGATATACTTTAGCTATTCTTTTTCTTTCTGGAAAATACCTAACATTAACGGGGATTTAGTTAATACAAGTTTAAGTTTTTAAAGGGTAGGAAGTAAAGAGTGAACGTCGTGAACACATCTGTTAGAAACGCATTTAAAACGTTACTAAACATGAAATATCAAAAGTAGAAGTGTGTCAGTATTTAAGGAAACTTTTGTGAAGGTGTCTAAATAAACTGAACGCCTTTTGAAATTTTTCACGGAAAATTTTTTGTAACTTGATGGTAAACCTTTTGAAAGAATTGATACTTCGTCACGACGCCGATATGCCATGCTTAATATGGAGTTTTATATTCATGAACGAAAATGCAAGAATACAATAGAGCATTTAACAAAAACAGTCAACAGCAACCTGAAAAATATGGCGAACTGACACAAGCGACTTGAGAAGAATAGCCACAGTTTGGACAGCAAAAATTGATCGCTGCATAATAGCAAATATGTCAGGTTGCGTGGAAGCATTATTTGGTGCAAGAGGTGACCCATTCAATTGTTAATGTTATTTATTTTTTGTTATTCATATTGGTTAATGTGTGTTGTTTTTTCAGAGAATAATTATTTATATTTAGAATGATATCCCGAATGTGAACTAAAAAAAATAATTTAACAGGGTCCAATTAACGTTTACTTTATACTTTATTGCTTATAAAATAATCATAATTCAAAATATCGTAGTTCTAAAAAAAAACCAAAATTTATTTTAGATTCTGTAACGTTCAAAAGGCACAAAGTAAAACAATGAGCCAAAAAGTATTTTATAGGAGATAGACTACAAAAGATATATCAAATCTTCACTTATCTTCTGAGTCCCATGCAATTAGCCAAACTTTGGGAAAAATCATGACTTCATATGTTTCCCTGTATATGTTAACACATCCTCAACGAACATAAAACATATAGATTTCAAAACCAAGCGGTTTAACCCAAAGTCGAATGTAAATGTTTTTCCTATCAAATTGGGTTCTATATATGAAATTTTATTAATACCCCAAACTTAAAATAACTTTCTGAAACAGTAATGAAATGACAGACTGGGACATGATTTTAGCGTCACCGGGTGTTCCAAAAAATGTTATTGTCTTAGAATCTATATAGTTAGACCAATAATTATTAATAAAGGAATTTAATAGTATTTACGTCTGAAGTATTTCCTCTCACCAAAAGTAATATTTCGAATTCCCAAATGATTTAAATCTCATAACAAAAACTAAGACTTTGTATCAGATACCTTGCATAAATCCAAAGATATCAAACAATATTTATTTCCATTAACAAATATTTTTGATGACTTAATATTGACCCTTAAAAAGTAAATTTTGAATATCTAAGTGATTTGATAGTCCAACATACAATTTTTCATAAAATTTAAAGAAATACGGATAAGTTTGAAATTGAGAGATAATAATTATAAGTTTCATATATTTTACCGAAAATTTGGATATACCTTAACTATTCTTTTTCTTTCTGGAAAATCCCTAACTTTAACTGTGATTTGGTTAATATAAGATTAAGCTTGTAAAGGATGTGAAGTAAAGATTGGAGGTCGTGAACCCATCTGTTAGAAAAGCATTTAAAACTTAAACTAAACATGAAATATGTAATTTCTGAAAAATACAAAAAAACAAATAAGTATGTTGACATAATTTAACTTAATACTGTTTTTTACCACTAGAACATTTTCTTTTTCAGTTAATATGGCTAAGACTATTTCTCTTTGTTCATTTTCAATATTTGTATCTGCTTCAGCTGCAATCTCATTGCAGAGCAGTCATTAATCAGGGTTTGCGTTCACTAAATATATGTATATGAATCCCGGGACAAAGTAGAAGAGTGCAAGTATTTAAGGAGACTTTTGTGAAAGTGCCTAAATAAACTGAATACCTTTTGAAATTTTCCATGGAAAATTGTATACAAGTTTTTTGTATCTTGTTGGTAAACCTTTTGAAAGAATTAATAGTCCGTCATAACGCCGATATAGCATGCTTAATATGGAGTTTTATATTCATGAACGAAAATGCAGAAACAGAATAGAACAAACAAAAGGAAAAAGGATATCCGGAATCTGAACTAAAAATGGGTTCAACAGAGTCCAATTAACATAAACTTCATACTTTATTGCTTATAAAATAATCATAATGCAAAATATCGTAGTTCTAAAAAAAAACCAAAATTTATTTCAGATTCTGTAACGTTCAAATGGCACAAAGTAGAACAATGAGCCAAAAAGTATTTTATAGGAGATATTTCAGACTACAAAAGGTATATCTAATCTTCACTTATCTTCTGAGAAGTCCCATGCAATTAGCCAAATTTGGGGAAAAAATCATGACTTCATATTTTACCCTGTATATATTAACACATCTTCAACGAACATAAAACGTCAATTAACTATAGATTCTAAAATCCAGCAGTTTAACCCATAGTCGAATTTAGATGTTTTTCCTATTAAATTGAGTTCTATATTTGTAATTTTATTAATACCCCAAATTTAAAATAACTTTCTGAAACAGTAATGAAATGACATACTGGGACATGATTTCAGCGTCACCGGGTGTTCCCAAAAATGTTATTGTCTCATAACAAAAAACTAAGATTTTGTATCAAATACCTTGTATAAATCCAAAGATATCAAACAATATTTATTTCAGTTAACAAATATTTTTGACGACTTAATATTGACCCCTTAAAAAGTAAATTTTGACTCTCTAAGTGATTTAATAGTCTAACATATAATTGTTCATTAAATTTAAAGAAATACGGATAAATTTAAAATTGGGCGATAATGATTATAAGGTTCATATATTTTACTGAAAATTTGGATATACTTTAGCTATTTTTCTGGAAAATACCTAACTTTAACGGGGATTTAGTTAATACAAGATTAAGTTTGTGAAGGGTATGAAGTAAAGAGTGAAGGTCGTGAACACGTCTATTCGAAACCATTTAAACGTCAAACATGAAATATCTAATTTTTGAAAAATAAACGAATATGTTAAGATAAGTTAACTTAATACTGTTTTTTTTACCTGTAAAACATTTTCTTTTTCGGTAAATATGGCTAAGACTAATTACCTTTGTTTTATTTGCAGAGCAGTCACTAACCGAGATTTGCGTTCACTAAATATTGTAGATATAACATATGAATGCCGGGACAAAGTAGAAGAGTGTAAGTATTTAAGGAAACTTTTGTAAAGGTGCCTAAATAAACCGAACGCCTTTTGAAATCTTCCACAAAGTTTAGTTGTATCTTTTTGGTAAACCTTTTGAAACAAATTATACTTCGTCGCGACGCCGATGGATGTGGTATGCTTGATATAGAGTTTTATATTCACGAACGCAAATGCGAGAACAGAATAGAACATTGAACAAAAACAGCCAAAAACAACCTGAAAAATATGGCGAACTGACTCAAGCGACTTAAGAAGAATAGCTACGGATTGAACAGCAAAAATTGGTAGCTGTAGGGTTCAAAAGGATCCAATGTACGTTCACTTTAACTTCATTGCTTATCCGCCGGTATAAAATAATCGTAATGCAAAATATCGTAGTTCTAAAAAAAAAGAATTTTTTTTTCGGATCCTGTAACGTCCGAAAGGCACAAAGTAGAACAATGAACCAAAAATATTTGATAGGAAATATTTCAGGCTACAAAATCAGGTATATCTAATCTTCACTTATCGTCCTAAAAGTCACATGCAATTAGTCAAACTCTGGGAAAAAATCATGACTTCATATTTTACCCTGTATATATTAACACATCCTCAACGTCAGTTAAATTGCTAAATCGAAGAATTTATATACAATGTAAAAAAAAAAGTTTAATTATTTAGATTCGTTGACAAGAAAAAACGACTTGGAAACGTTTCAAAAGGTGTTCAGTATATTTTCAAAAATCATTTAAAATTAAGAAAAACACACAAAGATGAGCTTTAGTGCGAAAAAAAGTCATCATACTGAGTGGGAAATTAAGAAAGTGAATTAATGTCTGAAAATGCTTGCGCTAATAATAACAGCGATTTATGTGTAAGCTAGATAAGATTTTTTTAGCACCTGTTTCTTTAATATATGCCTTGCTTACGATCAAAATTACAATAGTGGCGTGTCCAGGCTTTTCTAAAGGGAAAGCTAATCAAAAGCAAAATCGTTAAACTCAGAAAGTTCTCTTTAGCAGCTTACAAACAAACCATGCAATATTATTATTTTAAAGAAACTTTTGGACTAATATGAACAATATGTGTTTTTTTTGCCAAAATAAACTAATTGTGGTAATAATTTTTGGAATGCTTCAAAAACCAACGTCTAGAATACTAACTCGTCAGGTTGAACAGTCTTATTTAGAAAATCTTTTATGATTATGCTAAAGATTTTTTTAATGTAGTCAGTTTTACCATTGTCTTATAACTGTTAGCTCTGAGACTTTGTATATACACTGCGAATTTATGAAGTATATTTTATTTTATTAGCCTAGGCAAAACAAAGCTAACCCAAATCGCAGAAGGTAAGTTAAATCTTCTTACTTAAAATAACTTAAGCCAGCCAAAGAGACATACTTTTACTAATAATTATAATTTTATACAAATACTCGTTTTTATTTTAGGTAGAGGGAATAGTGTCCTTTGTATCAATAGTGTTAGTATTTATCCACAAAAACAAAATCAGCAATATTATAAAATAAAACGTTCAATACTCCTGCGTTTGACTTTTCCTTATAAATGTAGAATGTTTTTTTTGTCCTCTTACCTGTTTCATACAAATACAAAAATGTATTTTAGTTATTTTACATCTAATAAGTGATTTATTTTTATGTGTAAGCGGATTAAAAATAAACATTACTTCTCCACTCACCTTTTTTATTTTCTCTATCTGATTCATCTTCTTCGGTATTGTATCTTCTATGAGTCATCAAGAAAGCTCTCGGCATGACGTCACAATCACCGGTAAGCACCGCGCAGATTGACACTAAGAAAAGTACGCGCAGTATTCTTTTCAAACTGTAGCTAATTATTTCAAATATATTTTGAACTACTTTCTAGGATTTGCTATTTTAAAATTAAATAAATGTTATAAAGGTTTTAGAACAGGTTGTTTTCGAATGACACAGTAATGACAATGTCAATTTAAACCGGTTAGTTATGTGCTGGTACTAGTGAAGATTGCTTATTAAGGTTATTATGAGGAAGATTCGATTTTTTATAACTGAGGAATAACTTTTGAAATCACTTCTAAATATTGATAAAATCTTTTGAAAATATAGTTTGAGTAAAGTCACTGTGGTATATGGAGCTAGACACCATAAAAACTCATGTAACACAAGATATAGTTAAAAACCAACTGAAAGATCTTAAGTCAGTATGTTTAGCTATATTTACTTTTCGGGAACGTGCCAAGTTTTCAGGTGGTAGGGAGAGGCGGGACTGCTGAAACGCTGAAATTTAGTATGAGTGCATGTGTTGCGTTGAATGATGCATTAGCCTGCTTTCAATATAGAAATGTGTAACATGTGTATGAACTTTGTTTTTTTAACAATCTTCTGGTTACTTATAATAAGTATTGCATAAGTTAAACTAGGAAAGATCTGATTTTAGAAGTTATTGGTCTATTAAATATATACACAGGGTGTCCTTCGATTGTATTCAAGGTAGGAAAAATGCTTTATTTGTCGTATTAGAAAAAGAAAAGTACCTTTTTAATAACAATGTTTACTTGTTTACTTACTAACCCTTCGAAATTTTTGCAGATCTTTACGTTTCAGAGTCCCCAGATTTCGAAAAACATGTTTTCTCAATTCCGTCGATCTGCCTGTTCCCGTCATAGCGAAAAAATTACTTACCCGATTAACTTCAAATATTGGAAGGTCATATGGGGATGACCTGGTAATATTTTGGTAAAAATTCAATATGGCGAAACAAAATGGCGGCTGGAAACTCATAAACTAATATAAAATGGTGACCAAATAAAATGTTTGTAATCGTGAAAAATATGTTTTATCAATTCCGTCGGTCAATCTCTCAATGTTATATGGGGATGACCTAGTAATATTCTGGTAAAAATTTACTTTAAATTTTGCACAAAAATCAAATGTTACGTAGGATTGAACTGGTAACATTTTTATATGAATCCAACATAGAAGAACAAAATGGTGGCCTAATAAAATATTTAAAACATCAGCTTGCAAAAAACTATTACTAGGATAACTTCAAATGTTGTGTAAGCATTCATTGTGATATAGAGATAAATTGGTAAAGTTGTGGTACGAATTCAAGATTGCGAAACAAATTGGCGAGCAAATCAAATTTTTAAAAAATCAACGGAAAAAAAATCTTATTAAATTGACTTTAAAAGAGTAAAGTGTATCTAAAGTCAATTGAGACAACATAGAAATTAAATATCCGTCCACAGTCGGCGATTTCATTGTGAAGCATGGGCGGCGTGATAGAAATTTAAACTTATTTTTGTAAAACAGATTAATAATTAGTACTTTCTTTATTATTATTTATTCGCATTTAACATTTTTTTCAATTAGTTTTTTTATTTGATCTGGTCAGGGGGCGAAATAACTAAGCTAAATGGAAAAAAAATGTATTCTCCGTAAATAAATCGCATAAAACGTATTTTTATGGGTTTATAGGTATAGAGATTATTCCATTTGTAACCTACTTAATAATATATTCACTTATTTACACAGAGGGGAAAAGGAAGGGGATTTTGAGGGGTTGAAGTAAATAGTGGCGTAAAAAATTGAATCGTTCAGAGAGGTTTTTGAATTTGCATATTGCATATTTCAAATCACTCTGATGAGTAGTTTTTAAGCTATGCCGCCAACTGACAGACAGACAGACAGAGAGATCGACGGAATTGATAAAACATATTTTTTGTCATCTAGGGAAGCTAAAACCTTAAAATTTGTAAAACTTGAGAGACTGATTTTTTTAGGGTTACAAATATTTTATTTGGCCGCTATTTTGTTCCGCCGTCTTGAATTAGAACCACAGTTTTAGTAGCTTATCTCTATACCACAGTTAGTTATGGCACACAATTTGAAATCAGTCCATTAAGTAATTTTTTCAAGCTGGATTCTTAAATATTTTATTAAGCCGCCATTTTGTATTCATACAAGAAATTTACCGGTTGATTTCCACATAATACTTGATTTTTGTAATACATTTGAGATAAGTTGTATCACTGGTTTTTTAATAATTTTTTTAACAATTTACTCGGACGCCATTCTGTTTTGCCATATTGGATTTTTACCAAAATCTACCAGGTCATTCCCTTATGACCCTTAATTTTTAACTAAAATCTCAAGTCAATCTGATGAGTAGTTTCTAAGCAATGTCGCGAACTGTCAGATAGACAAACAAACCGACAGATGGACTGACGGAATTGATAAAACATCTTTTGGCATATACGATGCGTA
>JAUTXW010003938.1:0-66206 GCA_030620095.1 Kuschelorhynchus macadamiae
AACATTTCATTATTCATAACTGAACTTTAAGTTTATTAACAAGTTTGGTGGCCTTTTTAAATAATGAGCTTGAAACCGGGATGCGCAATATTTGAACGAGCATATTGACGTACTTTTTAACTATCCTTTTAGTATTTAAACAGGAGTATCTGTTCTTGTTTGTTTTAGTATATTACTTGAACATTAAACTGAAGCTTGCATTTTTCTAAGTAAGGAATTGATCTGATTAGTTTTTAAAATAGAGTTTGGGATAATATTACTGTTTTCATATTGATTCAAAGCTTTGGTGTTCATTTAAAAAACGTTACACTTGTCGAGACAGGCACTTTGGCAAAAGATCCATCTAAATCGGTTCGATACATCTAAATCGGTTAACAAACAAAAAAGTTATTTAACATTGAAATTTTATGATTTGGCAAGAAAAAATGGATTCTAGCTATGCAAAATCTCAGGGGCGTGCAGTCCATGGAAGCAAGGGAAGCAGTGCTTCCCCAAACCAAAAAAAAAAATTAAAAAACATCTAAAGTGTAATTTTTGAAATAGGAAACCATTAATTTAGTTTATATTAAAAACGCTAAAATATCTTAATTATCAAGCCCATAATAAATGCGGCCTTGACTCCGACCGAGCCACAATAGAAAATCGAATAGAACCTATGCGGGCCGCTAGCTTCTCTGCAGCCAAGTCCTTTATGCTTGATTTCCTGTGAATCGAGTCAGAGGTTATTGAACTTTCCACCGGCTGTTTGCAATTTTTGAATTTCAGTCGAGTGCTTTAAGTGGGGGCGGAAGCTATCGTTGGAGCAGGTTCTTTGTTTGAACGGCTATCCGTGTGTTGTGTGATACGTACGTCGCATCATGCATGGTGCGATATGGAAGACAATAATACGGACGTGGATATGCAAATACCGTCAACTTCGGTTGTCGGTAATGCCGTTGAAAATGTTGGAGAATTTAGTAAGAAGAGTGTGTGTGAATGTGTGGTGTGTGTCTTAATAGTAAAGGGATTTTCAACATTAAACTTCGCTGATAAGCTTCAAATAATTTCCAAAGGAAGGGCAAACCCGCCTATGGAAAATTTAACCACAAAAGTGAAAAACTGTATTAGACATTTTTATCCGGAAAAACAATACGAACAATTGAAATGGCTAACAGGGTGTGAAAATATAAGTAAATTATTTTGTTGGCTATGTTTACTTTTTGAAAATGAAGGTCTCTCGAATAAAACTGGTTTTTGTGATTTAAACAATTTCCATAAAACTGTAAAAGCACACATTATGTCCAAAGCGCATTTGCAGGCCGTCATAAAAGAAAAAGTCTTCGTCAAAACCAGAATTGAACACGCCCTTAATAAACAGTTGGAAATTAGTCACCGACAACACAATGAACTAGTCGATAAAGATAGGCAAATATTAAGAAGACTTATCGATGTTCTTTGTTTTCTCGGACAGCACGAATTGGTATTTAGAGGTCATGATGAAACAAGGGTTTCTTCAAATAGAGGAAATTTTCAAGATTTACTTAGTTTAATGGCTAAATATGATGATTGCTCAAAAAATCATTTTGAGCAGTCTAGCGTTTTTCGCGGAACGTCGAATCGATTCCAGAATGATCTAATTTCCGCTGTTGCAACCATTATTCTAGAAAGGATTAAGCAGGAGATTGGCGAGGCGCGGTTCATTCCTATTGTTCTGGACGAAACAACTAATATAACTAATTTTAGCCAATTATCTATAGTAAACGCTACGTTAAAACAGACGGAAGTATTCAAGAGCGATTTTTAGGTTTTAAGAATGTGTCCGAAAATCGTACAGCAGATGCATTATATACCGTAGTTTATAACGTTACTCAAGAAATTAATGGAAAGAAAAAATTAGTTGCTCAAAGCTATGATGGAGCTGTAGTGATGGCAGGACAATTAGGGGGTCTGCAAGCTAAAGTTTGAGAAACTTTCCCAAGTACTGTGTTTGTCCATTGTTTTGCTCATAAATTAAATTTAGTTTTATCCCAGTCCATCAATCACATTAAAGAGTGTAAAATATTTTTTGTTATTTTAAGTGGCATGGCTGCTTTTTTTCCAAGTCAACAAAACGTACACACGCTTTGGACTCCATTGTCCACAAACGATTGCCCAAAGTAGCTCCTACTAGGTGGAACTATAATGGAAGACTTGTGTTAACAGTATCTGAAAATCGTGAATCACTGATTGAACTATTTGAGAATATAATAGAAAATCATGAAACGTGGGATACAGGAGCAATAAATAGTTCGAGGGGGTTTTTGGACTGTTTGAAAACGAGATTTTAATTTTAATTATTTGTTGAACATATTTTCAGAAATATTTCCATTCTCGGACAATGTTTTTAACATATTACAAACTAAAACAAATGATATTGCTTTTTGCCTGGATGATTTTAAGTTCATGTTAAGCCCAAAAAAAAAGATGACTTTGACCTATTTTGGGAGAAACAATGACGTTAAATGTAGAGCTACAAGCCAAGCGTCTTCTAACAGACAAGGTGGGAGATATTCAAACATCATACAGACACCTTTTTTATTAAATAATCGATCAAATTCAGCAACAAATAAACTATAGATTTAACGGTTTAAATGATTTTAAATTCCTCGAGCTCTGCAATTTTGATGCATTTAAAGGAAAAACTTTTCCAGAAGATGCGTTTAAATCTCTTCTTCTTCATTATGGCCAGTTCTTCGAGCGAGTGTTACTGCGATCTGAACTAACAGTGATTTACGAAACTGATGACATTAGCGGAAAAAATAACGCTAAGGAACTAATGCAATTTTTAAAGGACAAGGAGCCGGAAGATGCCTACACCGAAGTGTCGAAATTGTGTAAATTAGTATTGACAATACCTGCCACAAGTTCATCAGTAGAACGCAATTTTTCAACACTTAAACGTATAAACAATTTCGTGAGAAATTCAACGGGGCAGGAGAGACTTTCGCATATATCGCTGTTGTCCATTGAAAATAAACTTCTCCAAAATATGTCGGAGCATTGACGTTTTTATGATGACGACATTGACGAATTTGCAAAAAATGATCGTAGAATCGAATTACATTACAAATAGGTAAGTTTCTAAAAATTTCTTCCCTTTCTTAAAATTTCACCGTACGCCCCTGCAAAATCTCATACTTCGATTTTAACTTTTTTCTCTTTATAATTGGTCAAGAGCCTTATGGAAAATTCAAAAGCTACCAATAACAACTCCCTTTTCTGAAATTCTCATCCCGATTGATTAATTCTTATCAATAAACGAAAATTGGAAATTAAGGATAACTCGTTCTCCGAAAACACAAAAAGTCAATATCTCGAAGACCAAGAAAGATACGAAAAAAGGTCTATCTAGCAAAAGACCCCTTTCACCAAAATGAGTTATATCGAATTTTTGGATTTTTAAAACGAAAAACACAAAAGTTGAAAATCAAATTTGGGACTCAAAAACGAAAAAGTGAAAAACCTAAAAATGCTCCGATTCATTTCAAATAAAAACCAAAAGCAAGCTAACAAAATAGTAAAAAGTTTATAAAGAATAAACTTTTTCAAAATAACAATTCAAATCTCGGAAAATCAGCCACGCTAGGTTTTCACCAAAAAATAAAACAGGCTGTAATTTCAAAACCCTTTGGAGGAAAAATCTAAAACTAACAGGACAGAATGTGGCAAGCATCTCCGTCGTGTTTATGCAGAAAACAATGGCAAAAAATATTTTCAACAAAAAAGAAAAACTATCTCCAAAAATTCTGCAACTTGGTAGAAACGCAGAATACTACATTACAGAAAAATTACCTTTCGTAGAAAAAAATACTCAAAAACCGGCTACTGCAGGAGTTTGAAACTTTACAGGAGATGTGAACAGTAAAAAATAGCAGGAGTAACTGAGCGAAAATTGCATGAGCTTTGTTCGACTGACTCTTTTTTGCTTCTATTGGCTAAAAACCTCATTTCGAGATGCATCAAGGGAAAAGCAGGCTTTTAGTATAAATTTAGCCTGTGATGTGGTATTCGGCCCCCTCTGAGGGACTGAAACTACGGTTTCTAGGCAGCGGTTGTTCAGCTGTGGTACACAATAGTTTGTTATAAGAGATCATTTTACATTGCTGTTTTTGAAGTTAAAAGTTTAATATCTTCGTGTTCAGAGTACCGTTTGTTGAGTAATTTTGTGACAAGCCTGTTGGCTGTAGAACTTGTGCTTGTTTTTCCCAAGTAGGGAATAAACGTGTTATTGTTTACAAAAGAAAATGTTTCTTTTCTAGAATTCCTTGTGTGTACCACGTCCGTGACCAGGATGCCACCCCCATCGGAGCCAGTGGCAGACAATATGTCAAGCCACGGCGACGATGGGCAAAATACGTCCGGGAATCAGGGACTTTGCAGCAGGTTACTGCGGTGAACACGAAGGCGTCGAATTACTCGTCAGTACTAGCGTGTTGGACACCTTCAGAGCCATCTAGCTGCCGCCCAGATCGCCACCCACAAAAAAGGTCAATGCTTTACGGGTCCTGCGGCTCAAGCGAGGGTTTTGCATCAACAACTCAACGCGAGTGAAGGTGCGAATCAACATAAACCTAACATACCGATTAGTGACATTAAGTACCCAAATATGACCAAGGACGCGACAAACTCGGGGGGCTGTCCACGGCCCCACTTTGCAGTGCTATCTTGTTTTGGGATGGTAATGGAAAGAGGGAACCTTGCTGGACACCCCACAGTGTATCAAAATGTCCATGGGACATTCTTCCAGGGCGCCAAGATAGGTCAAGGTGCCGAAATTTAAGAGATCACATTTCAAGGAAAACTCACACTTTGTCCACCCCATTTTCTGGGATGGACAAGGTGCAAGGGCCGCTTGTCGGGATTCTCACTTCCTGTAGGAAGACACAGGTTCCTGTGCAGCAGGGTAGCTCTCGGAACCTGATAGACCTCACGGGGAAGGAGGCGGGACAACTTCAGGTCTCTCTGGGATACCAGAAATCAATCCCAGAAGGGCCTGCTGATGTCGACAGGGGGATTTCCTCTCCCACAGGAACGGAACACCCTCTGGACACAGAACAATATGGCCGCCGAGTGCCCCATTTGCGCAGTGTGTGACTTAGAAAGTGTGTGCACACTTGAGGGCCCTCAGACGCCATATTTAGACGAGACGCGACGTTTTTTTTGAAAACGGGATACCTACCTCCTCAGTCGGCCTCCATGCGACAAACAAACGACCCTGCTATTGAGGACGAGAATATTCCGGCTAGCTCGGTGTTAAGGCCGCGACCCCGGGTTAATACCCGAAATTGGGAAAATCATCAGTCAGTGCGCGAAACTACGTGAGTTTACAACTGATCACATTACTAACTCTAGGTTATATAGAACGCACGAAATAAGGCAAAAAGTTTATATAAACATGGGGCCGTAGATGTTTGGTTTTCGAGATGCAAAAAACACCCTGTATTTCGGTAACGAATCGTTCTATAACACCCTAGAAAAAAATTAAGAAATCATGGTTATTGGGATTAGACCATGTCAAAATGGAATCACTTTGCGACGTTTCGCCTTCGATCGCACGAGGCATCTTCAGGGACGAGGTCGGAACACTGAATGAGCTCGGAGAGACCCAGGCCGGCTATTTATAGTCGACCTTTGTTTACCGAATCTTGACTCGGTGTAACGATCGGTTTCCACGTATGATGTAGACTGAAGTCCGTATCTCTATTAAAACTGTTAGGATGCTTAAAAATGTCAATAGATTCTCTAATTTTGCGTTTATAGAATCCCGAACCGATGCAAGAACTTCAGTTTCCTTTACATTTATGGCATTTCCAGACTTTCATTCTATACCCTAGAAAAATGATGAAATTTGTCACATACTCAGTTATTGTAAATTTCTCAGTAACATAATCTAGCGTCTAAGGTATTCAGAAATATATATCAATGCAGATATTTCCAAATTTCTAGAAAACGGTTACCTCTAGAGTTGTCCACAAGTATGCCTTTTTTGCTTAAAAAAGGTGTAAAAAATTAAAATTTATCCATGAAAACCCATTTAGACGTCTAGTTACTTGAAAAATTTGTTTCCTTTAGGAAGCTCTTACACAGTATTTATTTATGATTAATTTTACATACAAAACAGCATATCGGATTTAAGCGATTTCGCGATGTACCAAAATGGTTTTTATTTTTTTACGCGCGTTCGGCATTATGCTGCTCTTTGATAATTAAGTATCAAGGCCGCCGAAGGTTTTAACTGTTCTCTTGTTAGCCAAAAAGTAGATGATTCTTTCTTCGCCAGAAAATATTATTTACCGATGAGGCGACATTTACGTCAAACGGAGTCGTATGCTCACAGAATTGGTGGTGTGACGAAAATCCTAATTTTCTCATAGAGTGTCGGAATCAATACTGAGTGAAAACAAATGTTTGGTGCGTTATTTTGGATAACCAAATAGTAGGTCCGTATTCCTTTCGTGAAAATTTGACAAGCCAAACCAACTTCATTTTTTTAAATATTCAATTGTCTGAAATTGTTGAAGAATTGATATTAAATATCAGGCGTTTACTTTGGTACCAACACGACGAAGCACCATGTTATTGGTAGATAGGGAGGTATTTTGCAATCCCGTTGCCAGCCAAGTCTCCTGACCTAAACCCGTTGGACTTTTTCCTTTGGGGACTGTTAAAAGAAAAGATTTATCTTCACAGGCCATTCCAAAACGTCATTCACCTGGAAACAGTCATCAGACAGCGTGTACAAGAAATTACGCCAGCTATGGTAAGAACGGCAATAGCGGAGTTTAGAAGAAGAACCATAATTGGTATGGAATGGGATGGCGCTCACGTAGATTCATTGTTCATTCTTAGTTGATTTTTTTATAGGATATTGTTAAATAAAACTTTTTGTATACGCCGTACATTGCATCCAGATTTGAATTTCTTTGTAAAATTTTTTAGATTTTCTAAGTTTTGGGCAACCCTGTACAATATTTTTTAAGTTTTTTAATTAAGAATAACATTTCTCATAAAATGAATTATAAAAAAGTTTTCCATTTGTTAATATTTACAAGTTAAATTATTGGGAAAATCTAGAAATTAATAAGACAACTATTATATAGTACAAAATGGATGGATGGATTTTTTTTTGAAGGACCGTTAAAACAATGAAATTTGGCTAACTGTAGATACGTGTTTCTTTCTTAATATATTCGTCAGTACAGTCACCTAGTTAAGAGACGAGTACAAGGAGCGCCAAACTTACCAACAAAACCACACCAGAGTCACCAACAGGCAACAGGAGCAAAACCGACAATTATTGTGGTTAACAAGAGAAATTCCGAAATCTTTGGTTGGCTTTATGCTGACCTGTTGTAATAGAGTATCAAGTCCGTCGAAGATTTCGGATGTTTTCTTGTTAATCTATCAATCTAATCAATTAAGGCAGATGCTCTCTCATCAACATTAGTTGCCTGGAAAAATAATTCGTTAAATATTTCTAACCAATTAACATTAGCCAAATTAAAGTCGCCTACCATAATAACCGTACTTTTGGAAAGAATATTTTGAAGGGAGTATATTTTGTTTGAGAATGAAACTAAGGCATTGTTGTCACCTGGAGGAAGGTAGATGCAGCAAATGAACACTTTAACACCACTGGCTTGTTGGAATGAGCCCCACACATCCTCAGCTTCGGACTCCAATTCCAAGCACCGAATGGCCTGCAGATCACTCTTTAGAGCCCCCAACACTTCACCACCATCCCTCTTCTGAAAGGATGCACTTTCACGATCACGTCAGAAAGCGTCATAGTCGCCAGTAAAAAGTTCCGATGACAGAACCCCCTTTTAACCATGTCTCGATGAGGCAAATTATGGCAAAGTTTGTAGATAGTAGGTTTTCATAAAATTCCATAGTCTTAGATGTCAGCCCTCTAGTGTTCTGATAGAAAATATGCAGTTTTTCCTCCATTTTAGGGGATGGTGTGTTGAAAAATTATGTCATAATGAGAAGTTGACAGATTACATATTATTGATACAGGACGCATCCTTTATCAGTACAATCCTGGAGGTTTCGTTCTTCCTGAAAAATATAGAGCCGTTTTTAGTCCAGGTAAACTTGTAGTTTTTGTCTCTGGCCGCGGCTCTAGCTTCCATGAATAACAGTTTATTTTTCTAAGTGAGATGTTCGTTAATATATATATATTATCAGAAATACCATTAATTTTCATTTTCGGTGAACCGTTTTCTTTCTGTAGTCGTTTTGTCTTTGCTGCGATGAGAAATTATTTTTTTTCTTTGGTAGATGAAAATCTCACAATAATATTTTTTACTTTTGTTTTAGAGTTCTTGTTAACCTGAGCTCTATGAACGTACTCAATTTTCTCTGGAACAATTTTATGTTGGATGTAATTGCCAATCTTGTCAAGGACAGCCAAAAGGTTCTCGTTTTCCTTTTCTTCAACTGCCTGAATTTCAATGTTAAAAGATCTAGACCTTTGGTCAAGATCGTTAATTTTAGCGTCAAGGGATTCAACTTCAGAAACAAGTCTTTTATTTTCAGCTACCAGTCTATCGTATTCTTCAAATTTGGATAAGTTCTGTTCGAAGTCGGATATTTTGCTACTGCAAAAGTTGACAGAATCTAATAGGGCAGACTGCTGTTCTTGGACTGCTTCAATTGATCATAGATTTTATATAGATTTTATATCCTGCATGAAACCCATATTATTCCATACCTATTCCATTGCTCCACAGATATTTCCTAATTTCAAATAATACACCACTCTAACATAAAACAGGAAGATCGTTAACGTAAACCAGGATATAAAATTTATGTGTTCTGAGGATGCAACAATAAAGTTGCGAAACGTCGATTTAAAAAAACTTTTGTTTTTTTTACTGAATCAAATAATACACCAGTCTAACAAAAAAACAAAAGGATCGTTAACGAAAACCATTTAGGAACTTAATACCCGGGAAATATCTGCAGACAAACGGAATAAGTAATGACTGATAATATGGGTTTCATGCTGGATATAGAATTTACATATGTGGTCTGAAGATGCAACAACAGAAGTCGCGAAACGTCGACTATTTAAAAATACGTCTTGTTTTTTTTTAATGGATCCTAACTCCAAATAATACACCACTTTAACATAACAACAAAAGGATTGCTAATGAAAACCATTTAGAACCTTAATATCTGGGTAATATATGCGGAACAATGGAGTAAAAGTACTGATAATATGGGTTTAATGCAGGATATAAGATCTATATATGTGTCCTGAGAACAATTAAGTTGCGAAACGTCGACAATTTAAAAAAATATTTTTTTTACTGGATCTTAACCCTCAAATAATACACCACTCTAACCAACATTTTTTAACATAATCCGCCATGTTGGATTTTTACCAAGATATTAGATATGTAAGTCCTGAGAGGGAGATTTTCTTCACGATTACAAAAATTTTATTTGGCGGCAATTTTGTTCATTAAGTAGTTTATTCAGGCTGAATTTTTGAATATTTTATTATACCGCCATTTTGTTCCGCCATCTTGGATTCGTACCAAAATTTTACCAGTTGATTCCAACATAATATTTGATGAGTATGGAAAATTTGAAATAAATACCGAATTGATAAAACATATTTTTTTGGCATCTAGGGACGCCAAAATGTAAAGACGTGTAAAACCTGAGAGGGTGATTTTTTCACGATTTTATTTTTGGCCGCCATTTTGTTCAGGTACCTTGAATTAGTACCAGAATTTTTCTAGTTGATCCTTATACCACAATTAGTTATGACACATAATGTGGAATCAAACCATGAATTAAATATTTTATTAAGCCGCCATTTTCTCCCGCCATCTTGGATTCGTACTAAAATATTACCAGTTGATTTCAATATAATACTTGATGTTTTTTGCAAAATTTGAGATAAATTGGATGAGAAGTTTTTTAATAATAAATAGACTTCACTAGGCCGTTATTTTGTTTCGCCATATTGGATTTTTACCAAAATTTTACCGGGTCATCCCCATATAACCCTTAATTTTTGACGAAAATTTTAATTAAATCAGGTAAGGTAAGCTATGCCGCGACCCATCTAGGGACCCTGAAACGTGAAGATCTGAAAAATATATCCAATTATCAAAGGAGCTTTCACGGGACCAAAATTACGTATACCTTGTGCCATGTTGTTTTAGTAAATTCGCCGCCAATGGATTTGCACCGCAGATGCAGCATCAATGCCCCAAAAAGTGTTTACCCACCGACTTTACATATGAATAACTTATGTACGCCCCCAAAACTTTTAACAGCCCTACGTGTGTTAGAGCAAATAATAAATATGCATCGTAAATTTACATAATGTGAAAAGCCAGGTTTGTGTGTGACGTTCAGGGGAAAACTGAAATGCGCTTTTAGCGTTTTTAGAGACATTTCGCCGACAATACATCATGTTGTGCTGTATTGTTGCGCCCGCATAACACATAATAGTACTAAATCACACTACTTAAATTCATTCAGGGTCGTTTTTTTTAAGCAAATATATTAAAACTCTAACAAAAATAAAATGTGTTTTGGCAAACAAACTTCTTTCCCATAAATGTATGTATGTCAATAGTTTCCTCAAGCTGAGGTTTATTTGTACAAGATATCATAAATTTATTGTGTCTTCCTATTTTTTTTTAATATTAATAGACACTGTAATAAAAAAATATTTTCGCTTTTAAAAAACTGCTTTACCTCCTTAGGATCACCTTAGGTAGAAGGGTTGAGAAGGCTTTACAATTTAAGGAAGCAGCTTTAGCTGTGTTTTTCGATGTTGAAGGAGCGTTTGATAGAGCACGGACAAACGTCATCTGCGATTCGCTCGCAACCAGGAGCGTTAAAACGAATCTGGTGCGTTGGGTTAGAAGTGCACTGCAAGAGTGCGGTGTCCAAGCGAGTCAGAGCGGGTACCAGATAGCCAGCTGTCTCTCCCCGCACCTAAGGTGACTAGTCATGTACGGTCTGCTCAACAGACTCGTGGAGACCGGCTTCTATGCACAAGCTTATGCGGATAATGGATTGATTCTAATATCAGGCAAGTACTTGGGCATCATCTGCGAGAGAATGCAGATGGCCTGTAATATATTGGAGACATGGTGTAATGAGGTAGCTCTCACGGTTAATCCGCGGAAGACTGAGATGATCCTCTTTACAAGGAGAAGAAATTTAGGAGATTTTCGACCCCCAAGATTGTATGGTCAACAACTGACCTTGGCAGCAGAGGTTAAATACCTGGGGGTCAAAGTAGATGCAAAGCTGAGCTGGAAGACTCATGTCGATAGGTAGATAAGGAAGTCAATATCGCTCTTCTGGCAGCTCCGTAGAGCGGTAGGCACAACCTGGGGGCTAAGTCCTGGGTCATCATACGGCTCAATAGTATGGTGGCCCTCGGTGGAGAGGAAAACCATTCGTTCCAGTCTTGCAAAAGTTCAGAGAGTGGCTAGCGTAGCGATAACTGGAGCAATGAGGACGACGCCGTCAGCAGCATTGGATGTCTTGCTAGGGCTGCCATCATTGTCGACTTTCATTAAGAAAGATGCTATGGCAGCGCACTTGCGAATGGAAGACGCAGGAGCTTGGCATACCAAAGTTGAGTTTGTGGGTCATGCAAGGATCTCTCACATTGTGGAAAGAGAGATCCCTTTATCTACCTACAGAGTAGCACGACCCTCAGGCAGCCTAAGATGGCATAAGGGTTATAGTATCTCAATCCTTGAAAGAGAGGACTGGGAGAGAAACAGGCTGGAGTTCTCCAAAGAGGCAATTGTTTGCTATACGGATGATTCACGTATGACACAGTTGCAATCCTCTGGTGCTGGAGTTTATATTGAGGCTACACAAACCAGGTCCAGCTTCCCTTTGGGGAAGTTTTCAAGTCATAGAGGGGGGTAGGGGGAGAGATTGTCATATGCTCAGACAGTCAAGCAGCACTTAAGGAGCTCGACTCACTCACGGCGGGATCAGTTTTTGTTCAGGAATGCGGTGACAGGCTAGAGCAGTTGGCGCGACGTAAAAGAGTGAAGTTGGTTTGGGTGCCAGGACACTGTGGGATTGAGGGCAACGAGAAGGCAGATGAGTTTGCTAGACTCGGCGCCACCAGCCCGTATGTAGGACCAGAACCAGCTTTAGGCATCACTAGGCAGCAGATAAGGACAGCACTCGACGAATGGGCACATGACCTTCAACGTGAATGGGGCCAGTCCGGGGTCGGGAGGCAAGCTAAAGACTTCATTGTGAAGCCCGATAAGGGCCGAGTGGTTACTAGCCCGAGACAGGAAAGCTCTAAATTCCATCGTAGGAATAGTAACGTGACACTGTCGATTGAGGAGACATCTCTTTATGTCAGGCATTGAGGAAGATTCTATCTGCACGGAGTGTCAGGAAGAGGAGGAAACTCCGCTTCACTTCCTGTGCAGATGTGAAGCGCGAGCGAGATTGCGACGAGATATTTTCGGCATTACGGTCTTGCATAGGGACGAAGTTAAAGATCTTGCATGGAAGGATATACAGACTTACATTGTAAGGACAGGTAGATTCAAGGATGTACACCTGGTGGCGGGTGGTGGTTGAGGGAGGAGTTGGGGTAGACTGAAAGGGCCTTATACGCCTACCAGTCAGGTCTCTAGACCTCCCCCTAACTACTAGTACTACTAGGATCACCTTGAATTGCTTTTTTAACCAAAGAAATAGTTATTTATTATACAAATTGAGAACTTAGTGGTTGTTTAGTAGTTATTGTGAATAATAATTATAAAGTTAAAAAATGTCTGATTCTGAGTTTTCTCGGACTCCACCTGAGTTAGTAGAAGTAGCGAAAATAGCGTCACAAAAATTATTACCAGCTACATCGCGGAAAATTCACCAAACCGCGTATTCAATATTTATAGAATGGAAGATGAAAAAGACATGCAGTTCTTTCTCGGAGACAGTGCTATTGGCTTATTTTTCGGAACTGGCACAACAACAAAAGCCATCAACAGTATGGTCGAATTATTCAATGATTACAAGTATGTTACAATCCAACAGTAATTTCAAAATGTTTCAAACGAATTACCTTTCTGAAACAAAATGGGAAAGGTTACACGCCCAAGAAAGCTGCGATTTTTAGTACACAAATTAGTGATTTTTTAAATAATGCTCCCGATGAAGTTTATTTAATGGCCAAGGTTGTTGTTGTATTTGGGAGTGCAAAAGGTCGAATTTGCGAAATCAGCCAGGTAACATTAGATGATATTGAAGAGTCGGGAACGTTATTAACTGTAAAACTTAAGCAAACAAAGAATGATGTAAACAGGAGATTTATAGTTACTGAAGAATATATTAAATTTTACCTAATGTACATAGTCTTTCGTCCAGTAGCAACAAAGGATCGCCTCCTGTTTTGTTCATATCGCAATGGAAAATGTATCAACCAGGTTGTGGGTAAAAATCAGTTTTATAAGGTACCTGAAATAGTAGCTAATTTTCTTCAACTTGAAAATGCTGAATCATATACAGGTCATTCATTTCGAAGATCGCCTACTACACTATTAGTTGAATCTGGGGGAGACTTGAAGACACTAAAGGAACATGGCGGTTGGAAGTCATCAACGGTCGCTGAAGGGTATGTTGATGAATCAGTAACACACAGGACAGTAATAACTAATAAGGTGTTTAGAATGTGTCGCAGTGCTGAAATAACACCGGATTTGCGACCAGAAAAAAGTTAATTTCAACACAAGAAAATTCGACTGTTGTACCGTAATAGTTTTGATATAAGAAATGTCCGGGAAAAAGTTCTCATTTTTTCCCCGGGAAAAAAGTAATTTTATAAAAAGTGATGTTTTCATACCTGTCAACAAAGGTTAAATGGTCAAACTTTTTTCCCGTCAAAAAAAAATATAATTGCTTTAGCATTTTCCCTTAAAGCTAAGCATTATGAAAATAAAAAATATTTTTTTACCCTGTATAGTGGAAATTTTTTTTTATATTCAAAGAGATAATAGTATATTTCCTAACTAGTGCGAAAAGTGAGACTTGTTCGCACGCTAGCCGCAGTTGACTTTGCGCAAGAGCTATAGGATCCGTGCTTTTTCTACGATCGTAAACATTTATAGAAATAAATAATGAAACATTAAATTTAAAAAAATGCATTTAAAACAAAATACCAAGAAACAACTAACAAAACGATATTAATAGTAAAATAACAATGTGAATCATTATGCAATGTTAAGGCTGAAGATGTGGTTCCTTCAATGGCGAGTAACATTACTTGTTTTATGTTGTTTTATGGCGGGAACTTTTTGCGGAATTTTTTAACTTTTTGGCCGAGAGAAAAGTTAAAAATATCTTTTGCGTACTAGTGCGGATAAATTTTAATGTTGCGAACCCATATACAAAGTACATATTAAAGAAATTTGACGTATTTCATGGTCTCTTAAGGCTGGAATTATTAGCCCTGGATACCATTATTACAACAGGTAATATTTTTGGTATGAATCCAAGATGGAGCAACAAAATGGAGGCTTAATAAAAGATTTAAAAATTCAGCCTAAAAAATGTGAAAAATTTCAAATTGTGTGCCATAATTGTGATATAGGGATGAACTAATAAAATTATGGTACTAATACAAGATGACCAAACAAAATGGCGGCCAAATAAAATGTCTGTTATAGTGGAAAAAATCATCCTCCCAGGTTTTACATATCGTCACTTTATAGCGTTCCTACAACCCAACAAAAATTGTTTTATCGTTTCCTTTCAAATTCTTCAAATTTTAGTCAAAAATTAAGAGTCATATGAGGTTGACCTGGTAATATTTTGGTAAAAATCAAGTATGGCGAAACAAGATGGCTGCCGAGCGAAACATTAGAAAATATTACTAAAAAACTAATTATCCAATTTACCTCAAATTTTGCACAACAATTAAGTGTTACATAATGAACTGGGACCACACTGGACAAACATACTCAACAATAGATTGTACATAAGAACAATATAATATCTTAAAACAGTGAATATTACTAAAATCTGTAAGTATGCGTTGCATAAAACCCATGAGCTTTAATGCTTTAATTACAATAATTTCAACGTGGTTATTAAAACTTAATTCCCTATCAAATGTTACACCTAGATCCTTTATAATTTGTACTTTCTGTAAACTATAATTATCAATCCTATAGTCATAATCAATAAGACTTTTCTTAAGTAAAAATTGCATCATCTTGCATTTGTTCACATTAAAAGACAAACCATTTAAGCGGCACCATAGCGACAGGCGATCAATATCCCCCTGCATTAACACACAATCATTAACAGAGTGAACTCCAGAAAATAACTTTAGATTATCAGCAAATAATAAGAAATTACAAGTTTGTATGGATTTACTAATATCGTCCATATATATGTTAAATAGTAAGGGTGATAGATGTGCACCCTGAGGGATACCCAATGTTATCATGATTGGGTCAGACAAAAAGCTCTTTATGTTTACTATCTGAGTACGTCCAGTTAAATAGCTAGAAAGCCATTCCAATAGTCCACCAAAAATGTCAGTTGCTTTAAATTTATCCACTAGGATACAATGATTTACTCTATCAAATGCCTTGGAGATATCCATATAGATAGTGTCCACCTGGTACTTTTCCTCCAAAGCATTCTTTAGATATTCCTCATAAACCAATAGATTTGTAGGTGTGGATCTTCCATGCATAAACCCAAGCTGATTAGTGCATACTATATTTTCTAGTATTGGTGTTATTTTAGCAGTCACTAGAGATTCAAATACTTTGGCAATGAGAGAGATCTTACTAACTGCTCTATAATTGTTAACCAATGAATTATCTCCGTTCTTAAAAATTGGTGTTATGTATGATACTTGCAACCCAGTTGGGTAAACACCCTGTGACAAAAATATATGAAAGAATTTTAAAAATATAGGAGACCAAATACACTTACATTTTTTTTAAATATTATAGGCATAACATTAGGTCCCTCAGATAAACGACTACTCAAATTATCAATACATTGCAATACTGACAAAAAATTGAGTAATATCAAAAAGATTATTTGCTGTATTATCATTATATAACATTGACTTGGGCAATTCAAACTTTCTACTTTTTTCAGCAACGTACTTCCAAAACAATCGCATTTATAGAATTCTCCATGTTATTAATATAGTTGGCATAACAGACTTCACTTACTATTTTACACTGACCTCTGAGATAAGAAAAGTTATTGTAATCTTAAGCTTAAGGAGAATTATTATGTTTGTATTTTCTATGTGCTCCTTTTTTTTCAAAAATTAAATTTTTTAGCTCATTTGAGTACCTTCTGGGAAATGTTGCCGTCTTTGATTTTTTTTTGGGTACAAATAAATCTACTACAATATTAATAATAGTGTAAAATTCTTCTAATGCCCGATCAATATCATTTGAACAGAACGATTTATCCCAGTTGATATACACTTGCTAAATATAAATTAATGAGATCATAATTTGCTAAATGGAAATCTAAATACTCATAATGTATTTATACATACATCCGTACTGACATTTATTTGTACCCAAAAGAAGATATATATATATATATATATATATATATATATATATATATATATATATATATATATATATATATATATATATATATATATATATATATATATATATATATATATATATATATATATATATATATATATATATATATATATATATATATATATATATATATATATATATATATATATATATATATATATATATATATATATATATATATATATATATATATATATATATATATATATATATATATATATATATATTTAAATATTTAAATATGTTTTTCGTATTTTAAGGACACAAAAAATGTCGAATAAAACCCAACTTATATCTATAATTCCCCTAAATTATAGCCTATATAGAGTGAATTAATAATACAATATATTGGATGTTATATTGTCACGTATGGCCGCTTCTTCTATCAGTTTCCAGCGTGATCATAGGATAACGTCACCGTAACGTAGCTCTGGATTGGAATTGGAGAGAAACACTCAGCTTTAGGAAACAGTTGTGTGATTTATATTGTTCAATAAATCAGTATAAATTACAAAAAGATTGGGATGAGCATCATCTTTTTCAAAAGTTGGGACTAATAATAACTTAACGGGGCTTTTGCGAATAACTAATACTTATTTAACTTTAAGAATAGCTAATGTTTCTGGAACATTAAGAATAAACGTCACTTATGGACTTTTAAGAATATTAAATACTGATGTAGTTTTTAGCAATAGATAGCTTATTTAAATTGGACGACAATATTGAATTTTAAAATTATGTTTTTTTATTACTGTTGAATTGTAAATTGCTGTTTTGCGTTGTAGGGATAGTTTTTTAAGTCCTGCAACAATAAATCGTATACTAACGCACTACCATTTTATAAAAATATATGTTGTAAAATTGTATGTTATTTATTAATTTAGTGTTTTATTTTTCAGGTATGTTCATACTAGGATAAAACAAGAAATCTCCTTATGACATTTACAGGTAAGTATGTATTCTATTTACGATCTGACAAAAAAATTGGTACATTCACTTTTACTCACAACTTCTCTCGTACAGATCATTATTTGATCATAACTTTATACAAATTCTATAAACTGCAATGTAATTCAATTTGTTTTTGTTGTTGTTAATTTATTTTTTATTGTTATCAATTTTATTATTATTTAAAATTTTGTTTTTATTAGTTTTTTTTCGTAGCAATATTTAATTAGTTTACAAAAAAAGATTAGTTATGTCCTTTATTATTTTCCTCAAAAAAAAAGGGGGTTCTATTAGAGGAAATTGAATATTACCGAATATTTGGCCGCCATTTTGTCTAGACGTATAGGATTTGTATTAAACATTTACTAGTCTGTCCCTGTTCTACATTTGATTTTTATGAAAACTTTCAAGTCAATTGCATAAGCAGTTTTTTGTACTGAATTTACCAAAAAAAATTACTAATCCTTATATCATACTTTATTTTTGTGCATCTATTGAAGTCCATTGGATAAGAAGTTTCTTAATAATGATATCCTTATATTTTGTGACACTGACATTTTGTTCCGCCATATTAGATTTTTACCAAAATGTAAACATTTCCTCCCTTTATGATACTTGATTTATTACGAAAACTTGAAGTCAATCGGCTAAGTTCTTTATCAGCTATGCCCTTGTAGAGACAGACAGACCGACAGATTGACGAAAATAGGAGAACCCAAAAACGCAAAGATCTGCTTCAATCTCGGAGGGTGATTTTTTCACGATTACAATACTTCCCCTTTACAAGGAAAGTAAAATACTGTTTTAATATGTATTTCTAATAAAACAAAATACCACTTTACTTCCCTCAGGATAGCAATAAGTAACTCTCAGTTATTTAGTCAAGAATAATTAGATATTGTTTGGGTAAGAAGACAAATTTGTGTTAATCATCTCAGCTAATCAAACTAGTTATACAGAGATCCCGCCCCTATCGGGCAGGATGGAAACAAGAGTCGGTAGAATATAAATTGTATAGATTTGACATACTGCTTCAGTATTCTAGGGTTACCCTGTATTGTTATACAGGGTATGTTGAAGAAAATGTATTAAAAAAACATTTGAGGTGCTTCACAGTTTGCCAAAAAATGTAAACGTTTTTGATTTTCAGAGGGCTGTTTAATTCTATTGGGTCTACCCCGCATAATGGAAAAATATGTTTTTATTAAAGAAGTTTGTGGTGTTTCTCCGTTTTTTGATTTTTTTCATTTCTAGAGAACTAACCTTTTAGGGCTACTCTGTATTCGGAACAAATAGTGTTTTGTCTACTACAAAAATAAAGTAAATTCAACGTGTTTAGCTCTTTTTCTATATATTACGTTATGTTTTTAACTCAATGACTTCTACAATTTTTCAATATCAGTACATTTATCCTAGATCTTGCTGTTTTCGATTTGACTGTTATCGGTTTGTGCGTTCTCAAAATATAATCTTTTACGTCTTTATACCTGTAAGAAATATCGAAGATCCACGCCCATGATACTGATCTAGAGTATTTTTGGTGCAAATTTAAAATGAAACGATTTAGCCATTCTGAAGATTTTGTGTCGCAAATTCTGTTTAGATACACACACATCGTAATTTTTTCTCGTATTTTAGAGGCAAACATCGATTAAAATCAACGAAACCAGACACTTGAGAGGTACCTATGTATATATTTTTATCAGTGATAGTAACGTTCAGATTTGAGTATTATCTCAAAATGCCAGCAGTGTATTTATTTATACTACTATACTTTTCTGAAACAATCTGCTTCTGTACCCATGTCAAAGTTGAACTTTTACTAATACACCGCCTTCTTGTGGATTTGCTGAAGCTTTCTGTTTGCATTAAAATTATTCTTTCCTCTATATATATATAGTATACAAATGTCTGTTTAAAATACTTGCAATCGAGAAGATATTTGCTTATATCTGGACCTGCATATCAAATTAAAAACTTGTGTGTAGTCAAAGTGTTTATTCAATCAAATCGATAGCCTAGAGAAATATTACTGTAACTATAAAAACTTACATGAAAACAAATATTTTAATTCAGTGCCTTTTCCGAAACAATCTGCTTCTGTACACAGGTCAAAGTTGAACTTGTAGTAAAACAACGTCTTCTTGTGGATTTTCTGAAGCTTTCTGTTTGCATTAAAATTATTCTTTCCTCTATATATATATATATATATATATATATATATATATATATATATATATATATATATATATATATAGTATAGAAATGTCTGTTTAAAATACTTGCAATCGAGAAGATATTTGCATATATCTGGACCTGCATATCAAATTAAAAACTTGTGTGTAGTCAAAGTGTTTATTCAATCAAATCGCATATTTTGGTGAAACTCAATTTTACCCAGTTTCTCCGACAAAAAACATATTTTTATGTCTGGTAGGGAAAAGATCTATCTTTTGATCCGCCTAGTAGTTTTTGTCCCAAGAGGTATCAATACGTCGCGACGAAGGCTTAAAGCCAGACAAACAAATGTCATGTACACTACATTTAAAAAAATTATCAAAATTCATTCTTAACTCCGAGTGGACTGAATTTTATGCTAATCTTTAGAGGAAACAGACGTTTCTTTTGTTGTGTCACGTGATTCGTCTAGAGCTAACCATTCAGATGCTACACTGCCAAATGTAAATCACTAGTGAAATACATAGAAAGAAAACTGCAGTTTTATTTTTAATTGCTCATCCCGCATAAACCGGATTTGGTTTTTCAATCCCTCGGGGGAACTTTGGGTTCGCACTATTCCTGCCTCTTATTACTCTTTTCGCAAAAAATAATGAATTCTACGGAAATTTAAGGGACAAAAACAGATTTTTTAATTTCGATCACTTTCCCTGCATTTGAGCTATATTATTTCGATTTTAAACCTCCTTTATAACCCCCATCGAACCCCTGTCTCGGCTTGGTCAAAATGCTTCCAAAGTTACCTCATTTTTTACCTCCTCTTTAATTTTTTTAAGCGACATATCGCGCTCCGATTTCACCCTTTAGCGAAGTTGTCTGAGATTTTTGAACGAGAATTCCGAAAAAGAAAATGCCCCACCTCGAAAAATACCATAGTGACCTGTATTTTGAATCAATTGATTTCTATGATTGGCCTTCGGGTTCACTTTTTCCCAGACGTACCGTTACCGAGCTGGTAGCAAAAAACACCAATTTCTAAAAATTCTTCGGTCCTGGAACCGAGGAACTGACCTTGTTAAAGTCTATCTAAAGTAAACAGAGACAGCGGAAAATTTGGGGTACGCTCAATTTATTACATCACGTATACCAAATAAATTTATTTTTATTTAGTTGATCGGTCCTCGTTCAAACAGCCCACTTTCGGGATAGTCAACGTGGACTCAATATAAAATTTGTGGGCGGAGTATTAGAATTAAGCACTTTGATTGGTTATATCTGTAATTCAATATATTTTAAAATATTTGCCTCGTCTGCACTTGTTCAGAGTTCTCGGGTCAGTGCCAATGCCTTATAATAAAAATTTCTTTCTAGTCTATTTAATGTTTTTACTTCCCTCATAAAAAGGAAATATTGCAATCGCGAAGAAATCACCCTCCGAGATTTTTTCAGATCTTTACGTTTCAGGGTCCCTAGATGCCGAAAAACATTTGTTCTCAATTTCGTCGGTCTGCCTGTTCGCGGCATAGCTAAAAAACTACTTATCCAATTGACTTCAAATTTTGGTCAAAAATTAAGGGTCATATGAGGATAACCAGACAACATTTTTGTCAAAATCCAACGCGGCAAAACAAAACGGCGGCCTAGTAAATTGTTGAAAAAATTATGTCTAAAAAACTACTTATACAATTTGACTCAAATTTTGTACAAAAATCAAGTACTATATAGAAATTAACTGGTAACATTTTGGTAGCAATACAAGATGGCGAAACAAAATGGCGATTTCATAAAATATTTAAAAATTCAGCCCGAAAAAACTACTAAATCGACTGATTATATATATATATATATATATATATATATATATATATATATATATATATACATAAGTAAAAGCAGATATTAAATTTTAGTATATGTTATTATACAAAAGTTACATTTCCTTTATATCAAAAGTACAATTATTAAATGTGTACTGCATGAAGGGCATGTTTCTTGAACTAATTGGTACAACAGTCGAATTTTCTTGTGTTGAAATTAAATTTTTTTATCCCATGGATATAACTGCCATTGATGTACCTGGTCACAAATCGGGTGCTATTTCAGCACTGCCACACGTTCCAAACACTTTTTTAGATATTTCTATCCTGTGTGCTACCGATTCATCATCATACCCTTCAGCGACCGTTGATGACTTCCAACCGCCATGTCTTTAGTGTCATCAAGTCTCTCCCAGATTCAACTAAAAGTGTATATTACTACTGTTTTAGGTACCTTATAAAACTGATTTTTACCCACAACCTGGTTGATACATTTTCCATTGCGATATGCATAAAACAGGAGGCGATCCTTTGCTGCTGGCGGACGAAGGATTATCTGCATCCGGTGAAATCTTTTTTGCTTAAGTTTCACAATTAATAATGTTCCTGAAGCTTCAATATCATCTAATGTTACCTGGCTGATTTTACAAATTCGACAAGTTCCTGCAATCCCAAATACAACAAAAACCTTTGCCATTAAATAAAGCTTCATCGGGATCATTATTTAAAAAATCACTAATTTGTGTACCCACAAAAATCGCAGCTTTCTTGGACATGTAACCTTTTCCCTTTTGTTTCAGAAAGGGAATCAGTTTGAAATTTTTTGAAATGTCTACATTATTATTGGATTGTAGCATACTTTTAATCATGGAATAATTCGACCACACTGTTAACGGCTTTTGTTGTTGTGCCAGTTCCGAAAAATAAGCCAATAACACCGTCTCCGAGAAAGAACGGCATGTCTTTTTCATCTTCCATTCCATAAATCTTGAATATGCTTGAATATATGAGCCATTTTCCGCGATTAAGCTGGTAATAATTTTTGTGACGCTAGTTTCGCTGCTTCTACTGACTCAGGTGAAGTCAGAGAAAACTCAGAATTAGACATTTTTTAACTTTATATTATTCACAATAGCTACTAAACAACCACTAAGTTCGCAATTTTTAAATCAATCACACAAATAAATTGACAGATATTTGATTACTTTTAAGATTTCCTTAGCAAGGCAAGACTAATTAAACTTCAAATTTCACATCGATAATTTTCAACTATTTTCAATATTAAATCGTCGTTTTTCCCGTCACAGACAAAATAGTGTATTATGCACGGGAAAAATATTTAGTTTTTAGCTCTTTCTTTTCCCATCTGTGTAATTGCAAAGTAAATCTATTATCAAGTAGGTTACAACTAGCATAATCTTTATACCCAAAAACCCATAAAAATACATTTTATGCGATTTTTTTTACGGAGAATACAATTTTTTGTCAATTATCCATCATTTCGTACACATCCCCTAACCAGATCGAATAAAAAAACTAATTGAAAAAAATTATTAAATGCCAATAAATAACAACAAAAAATACTAATAACACAGGCCAACACACATTTTGGTGCCTGCGATTTTTTAACTGTTCCTGGGTAATTTTTGGATGCAGAATGTAAAAAAGTTCTCAGATTTTGTCTATCACATCTAGTTTTGTTTTTTTTTAATTGTGTATATATTTTACGTTATAACTGTTATGATATATAATATTACTGTTGCCAGTTAAAAAAACAAAGACCCATGGATTTAAGTATTTATTGCAAAAACTTAATTTACATAATTACATTAGTCACTAATCACATAAAAATTTTCTTTTATACGACTTTCTAGAATGGAGTTTACTAGGGCAGTCTCGCTGAAGGCTCCAGCAGTAGTCCGCCATCATGTGGCTATCCCATGTCCTTGATAATGATCTACCATAGTTTTAATATCGTGATGGAATCTTTCCCCCTGTTCTTCACTACAATCACCTAAGTTTTCTGAAAAACGATCTAGATGGCTGTGGAGGTAGTGAACTTTTATACTCATATTAGCAAAGCATAGTTTCCACTAATTCTACGTAATTCTTTGCTTTATGATTGCCAAGAAAATTTTGTACTACTTGAACACCAAGCGTTAGATTCAGTCTCGTTCATTGATGTGGGGAATTGTGGATCTTTAAGAATCAAATATACCAGCTTTTAGTTTTTCTGTGCTAATGCCAGGAAATGTACGTGGCAAATACCCAAAACGATTTCCATCTCGATTTAAATCCTTCACAAATTTCTTCATTAGGCCTAGCTTGATATGCAAGGGCGGAAGTAAGATTTTTTCTCTTGAAACCAAAGGTTCGTTGATCACGTTTTGTTTTCCTTGAATCATGACATCTCTTGAAGGCCAATTGTTAACCCAGTGCTCATTTTTAGCCCTGCTGTCCCAAAGGCACAAAAAACAAGGATATTTTGTATAACCACTCTGTTGTCCAAGGAGGAAGTTAACCATTTTTAAATCAACACAAATTGCCCACTGATGTTCTTCGTATTTCATTTTTCTCAAAACTAATGCAATTGTTTCATATTCTTCCTTAATGGTAGTAGAATGGCCAATAGGAATTGAGCCATATTTGTTACCGTTATGTAAAAGAACGCATTTTAAACTACGTTTTGAACTGTCAATAAAAAGGCCCCCAATCATTTGGAGTGTATTCAGGCAAACCCATTTTTTCTAAGAGCCCTTTTATATTGTTACAGAATACCAAGTCATTTTCCTGAGCGAAAAAAGGCAGCAGATCCTTATCTCTTTTACGATAAAATATAATATTAGTACCTGGACAAAGTAGATTTTTTTCTTTTAATCTGGATTTCAGGTCTCTTATAAGATCGTTTAGTTCTTCTTGATTGAAACACTGCGGAGTTGCTAAATCTGCTTCAAATTCGCTGTCGTTTTCTGATTGAATTCTTTGAACTTCGTCAAACGTTGATGTTTCTGTATCATTTTCTGTCAGTTCGGGTAGACTGCTGAATGATGGACAGGGTATTTCTTACGAATCCGCTACATGCCTTCTTGCAGAATCTAGATCAGGATATGTTCCTTTGTGTCTATTGTTTCTATTTATGCATTTAATATTAACGAGACAAAAATAGCAGTCGTCATGATGGTTTCGCGATTCTCTCCAAACCATTGGTAGACCAAACTTTAGGCACTTCCTCTTTCCAGTTGTCCACTGTCGCAAATGTTTTACATACGAAATTTGGGGCCCAAGATTTATCTTGATCTCCTAAATGAGTGCGAAAATAGGTAAGTTTTTCTGCTCTCTTTCACGGTGTATTCACCACACACATAACAAAAAACATCGGGGTGATTTACACAGGTACGTCTGCTTGTGGATGCCGTTGTTTCAGTTTAGTGTCTTGGTACTACAAAACGACCAAAATTTACACAAAATGATAGCACAACTTTATTTGGGAAAACTCAGTATTATGCTAAATCGAGTACAGCCAAGCAGGTACAGAAGGATAAGGTCATAGGCAATTACAGGTACAAAATTAATTAAGAGCAGTGTATTGAGTAGTTCCTAGTATAGAAACATTGGGGCAGGGGCAATTCCAGGTATCCATTTGGTTAATTAGATTCTGTGAAATTTTTATTTTGACGATAAAGTACATATTTATCTCTTTATTTCTTGTCCTTTATCAGAAAAAAATATCAATTAACCTGTAACATGTATCTCAAAAACTAGAGCTGATAGAAAAAATCTGGTGGTATTTTTGGAATCAGCACATTAAAAACATCTAAAATCAGATGTTAGATTTCCGCCACCAAATTTTTGTCTTCATTTTGTTACCCTGTGTAATTAATCTGTTTTACAAAAATAAGTTTAAATTTCTATCAAGCCGCCTATGTTTCACAATGAAATCGGGGATTGTTGACGGATATTAAGATTTAATGTTGTCTCAATTGACGTTAGATACACTTTAACAAGAGTCGTGAGTAATTTAAACGAACAAAATATAGGACAGTCTAGGCTATAAGAAATAACCCAAATAGTGCCAGAATTCAAAAGTTATTTTCCCCGTTTTAATAACTTTCCTTTTACGTTTCCGTCTGACAGAATAATTATAGAAAACAAGGAAATTCTAATTTACTCTGGCTCTGCAATATCTTTGGGATTCGAGAAAATTGAGAAAAAAACTCGAACCAATTAAAATACCATTTTATAGCTTACGCCTTGAGATTCGAGAGTCTTCGGGAGCTGACAGAAAATTTCATGTTTGAGATCTATAACTTTAGGGTTAATTATGCCTTGTAATATAGTCTGTGTTAATTACAACAAAAGGTACTTATTTTACGAAAGTTTTCATCGTTGGAGCCAATTGGATTTTGTAATTAGAATGTGTAAAATTAGAATTACTTTCCTCCATTTCGCCTGTAATCAAATTATAAATCAATGATTGGCCTAAAGATTAGGGGGTGGTTAGCAGTTTTTAATAAAAGAAAGAATTTATTTCGTACTTAAAATTTACATGGTTTTCCATTGAGGAGGGAAAACGGATTTTTTTACTTCCCCCCTATTTCTCAAAAAATTCAAAATAGCTAATCGACGTATTTTAGATCGGAGAATTCGAAAATTGTAACAAATAAACAATTGAATGAGAAACAAAAGACTTGCGCCAAGGATGTTGAGGTTTTTAATTGGAACAGCCTATATATTATTACATTTTTGGATTCTATGGTCAAGTAAAAGTGTTTTTTAATAAGCGTACTATATGTCTATCGTCAACTGTTTTTGATTTATTGATGTTTGAAAATTGACATTTTTGCTTCTTTGAGCCATCATAGCACCTGAACGGTTGGACCTAGAGCAAAATAACTTTCACATGCCTATCTTAGTTTTTGATAAGCTATCTTATATGTCAAACAAAAAAAAACGGAAATTATTTTGCTATGTATTTCATATGAGTATATTCAATTAAATAGGCAGCAAAATATAGTCGTGCAGTTTAGTTTAGTTTTGTGCTTGCGACTTCTTAATACGTTCGAGTCGTATACAGAGTGTCCTGATGGCCGGTGTAACAAAAATCGGTTATGGTAACATACCTAAGTTTGATGGCTCAAACTTTCAACTGTGGAAGTTCAGCATCCAGAGCAATCTCGGGAACAGCAAGACAAAGTAACTCTGCCAGCTGGCCCTTGTTCTTAGATATCGAGATGAAGATGTAGTAATGAAATCACAACAGATCAAAATACAAGAGTTCTAATCACATTACACCACAACTTGTTACGTTCTGGACACGCGTTTCGCTAACCAAGTTAGCATCATCAGCAGATGATATAAACTAAAGTAACTTATCCTAACCGAGACTATTTATAGGTAAATGTGGTCCCACTTTCATCGTTGTCAACTAAGCAATAGAGGGGACTATAGGGAATAGGCCCTCTGTCTTTATTTAGTGCTTTCTTACCACGTTTAACTATTTCTATACTCTTAAATGCATTTAATAATCTATAACATCTAATATACATTTTTAATTAACTTAAGATTATTTATTCCTATTTGGTGATTGTTTTCCAATGCATGTTGGGCAATGCTTGACTTTTCTGTTCTTCCGTATCTTAAATGTGCCATGTGTTCTTTAAAACGAATGTTTATGGAGCGTTTAGTTTGCCCAACATATTTTAGATCGCGGTCATTACAGCTAATTTTATAGATGCCACTCCTCTCCTTCAAGTTGACTTTGTCTTCAGGGTCTCCAAGGAGATTTTTCAAATTGTTCTCCGTTTTGTAGGCTACTCTAAAACCTACGTTTTTAAATACTTTTTCTAGACCTCTCTTATATCTGGGATTATATGGGATTACTATGTAGTTATTGGGAGCCACAGGTGCTTGTAGATTAGTGGCGTCTTTTAACATTTTCTTATGCTATTTACTAATTTATGTACAAAATTATCATTATATCCATTGTTTTTAGCTATATTTTTAATGCAATTCATTTCATTGTTAAAACGTTCTTTACCTAATGGAAAATTGACTAACCTGTGAGATAAGAAATGAAATGTCATTTTGTGTTGTCGGCAATGAAAAGAGTCGGATGTTATATACCTATCAGTATTAGTAAATTTCCTATAAATTACAGTTCTAATTTATCGGTATTTCTAATAAATAACGTGTCGAGAAAAGATAATTCCCCATTGTTTTCCTTTTTGTACGTAAAATTAATGGAACGATATTTATTGTTTAATGTTTCTAAGAAAGTGTCCAACATTTCTGTTTTAGTATCAAAAATAGCAAATACGTCTACATATCTATACCACACCATTGGGAAATACTTGAGTTCTTTTTGAATTGGGTTTCTAATCTAAGCATAAACAAATTTGCAAGGAACGGAGATAAGCAATTGCCCACCACAGTTCCCTCAAGTTGTTCATAATATTTATCGTTGAACTGAAAAAAAAATTTCATACATAATTTTATGAGAAGCAAATATTCATCAATAATTTCTTTCTTCAATTTATTGAAATTAAGCAGTTGCTTTAGTTACTCTAAAGCTAGTTATATGGGTACACTAGGAAACAATGAGCTTACATCAAAAGATATTAAAATTTCACCTTCTTTTAGGTGAACATTCTTAATTTTATCTAAGAATTCTAACGAGTTAGTAATTTCACAGTTATCATACGAGATATTTAATTTGCTGAATTCTTCTACTAACCATTTTGAAATATTGTACGTTGGTGATCCAACAGCTGAAACAATAGAGCTCATGGACTTCCCAGGTTTATGGATTTTGAGAAGGAAATACAATTTAGATAACTATGGGTTACTATATGTACATGGTACATTTAAGATACAGAAGAACAGAAAAGTCAAGCATTGCCTTTTCTAACCCCAAATAATATATCACTATATATTCTCTCAACAAGAAGATCGTTAACGAACACGATTTAGAAACTTAATATCTGTGAAATATCTGCGAACCAACGGAGTAGGTAAAAACTGATAATATGGGTTTCATGCGGGATATAAAATCTATTTATGTGTCCTGAGAATGCTACAATAAAGTTTCGAAACGACGACAATTTAAAAGACTTTTATTTTTTTAACTGGATCCTTACGCCAAATAATACACCACTCTCACATAAAAACCAGAGGATCGTTAACGCAAACTATTTAGAAACTTAATATTTGAAAAATATCTGCGGATTAATGTAGTAAATAAAGACTGATAATATGGGTTTCATACAGGATACAGAATCTATATATGTTGGTTGAGGATGCAACAATAAAGTTGCGAAAGTTAAAAGTCTCCTGTTTTTTTACTAAATCCTAATCCCAAATAATACACCACTATAACATAACAACAAGAGGATCGTTAACAAAAACCATAGAAGCTAATATCTGGGAAATATCTGCGGACTAACGAAGTAGGTAAAGACTAATAATACCGGGTTCATGCAAGATATAGAATCTATATATTATGCGTCCTGAGGATGCAACAATAAAGTTCGCAACGTCGACTATTTAAAAAGACCTTTGCTTTTTTAATGGATCCTAATCGAAAATAATATACCACTCTAACATAATAACAAGAGGATTGATTAAGAAACTTAATATCTAAGAAATATCTGCGGACCAACTTAGAAGGTAAAGACTGATAATGTGGGTTTTGTATAGGATCTATATATGTCCTGAGGATGCAACAATTAAGTTGCGATACGTCGATAGTTTAAAAAAAGACTTTTTTTACTGGATCTTATCCCCAAATAATACACCACTCTGACCAAACATTGTTCCGCCATATCGAATTTGTATAAAACATGTTTTCTGACATCTAAGGACGCTAAAACGTAAGATATGTAAAATCTGAGAGGGTGATGTTTTCACGATTACAAAAATTTTATTAGACCTAACCAAAAAATGAAATCTTGTCAATATGAAACCTGCTTTTGAGAGACGCTAGAGTCCCTAGAAACTTTCCTAGAAATTTTTTTTTTAAAGTATTGAATTTTTGAAAAGTTGTCAATATGAATAATCGCTTTGGGCTAGTTCAAGAAGAGAAAACTGATAAAAATATAATTGGTAGCGAACCAAGAAACACCGTTAAATCCAAGAAGAGCATCTGGAGACAGTTTATGACATTCTGCGATGAAAAAACTATACGTTTGACCAAGATACTCCAGTATCCCAACTAGCAATGATTTTGAAAAGGGCCTACAATATGCGAAAAATGAATGGGGAGGAATATAAAGAAGGCACGGTAAAAACTATTTGGTATGTGACGGCGAAATTATTGATAGAAAAGTATTTCAATGAATACAAAATTAAAATAAATCCCTTCGAGCAGATCGAATTCAAATCGGCCCGAGACGCAAAAAATACCAAAAGGAGACATTTACAAGGTATTGAAGGCAAACGCAGAGAATCGGCCGTTTTTTTAACATACAATGAATTAAAAAATCTAATCGAAGCTTGTGATGAATCAACTCCAGAGGGTTTACAAAAGAAGTGTTTTTTTCTGTTGTCCTATGAATTAGCCTGGAGAGGAGGACAAGGTGCAAGCGCCGAAACAACTTTTTTCAAAGAAGAAACTGACAACTTCGGAGGAAAAACAGGTAGAATTCAATACAACCCTGTTTTTTCTAAAACATGTCAAGGTGGTGACCGAAAACTCGTCGATTCGAAGTGGTTGGTGAGAAACGAGAGAAGTCCCAGCTTTTGCCCAGTAAGAATTTATAAAGAATTACAAGATAAAAGAAAAAGTATCTCCAACATTCGATTATTTTTGACGCCAAACCCCCACTGGAAAATTTCCGGAAAATGGTTCAAAAACAGCCCAGTAGGAGAAAACGAGATTTCAACTTGAACAAAAATACAAGCACAGAAATCAGGCCTCAATACCACAAAAAAATTTACCAACCATTCCCTCAGAGCTACTGCCGTGTCGAAGCTGGCCAAAAGCGGATTGTCGGAGCAAAACTTGTTAAAAATGACAGGTCATTCGAGTGCGAAATCCCTATCAAGTTATTTGCAAATAGATCCAGATCACCACAAAAAAATTATTGAAAAAATGAGGGAACCTGGAAAAGAACCACCTCAACAGCACGTGCATCCAGCCCCTGTAGCAGCATCACCCAGCACAAGTACAACTAGTGGTCTGACGGCATCTTCTACGTCGTCGCAAAACAACAATGTGGTTTAATAATTATCAGAACTGTACCTTTTATTATACAATCAATAATTAAAATTGAATATTTAGATTTATATTAAGTACTTTTCGATATTTAGACAAATAATTTTATTAGTATATTATTATTCAATTTGTGTTCAATTTGTTACAAAATTCAAATTTCTGAACTTGAAATAGGTATGTATTTAATATTCAGTTAATAAAGCTTAGTTTCCCTGTATTTGATTCGTGGAATATTCCTCCTAAATACCATTCGTGCTTAAAAATTAACCAGATAATTTTCCACTCATGCGTGTTCTCTCTACAAATTTATATAATATTAATATTATAAGAAAACACGCATTCGTGAAAAATTATATAATAATTTTTCACGATTACAATAATTTTATTTGGCCGCCATTTTGTTCGGCCATCTTGAATTAGTACCAGCATTTTATTAGTTGATCCCTATACCACGATTAGTTATGGCACACAATTTGAAATCAAACCATTAAGCAGTCTTTTCAGGCTGAATTTTTAAATATCTTATTAAACTGTAATTTTTTTTCGCTATCTTGGATTCGCACCAAGATGTTACTAGTGGTTTCCAACATAATACTTGATGTTTTTGCAAATTTTGAGATAAATTGGCCGAGCAATTTTTTAATAATAATTTTTTTTTACATTTCACTCGGCCGCCATTTTGTTTTGCCATATTGGATTTTTACCAAAATGTTTCCAGGTCGTCCCCATATGATCCTTAGTTTTTGACAAAAATTTGAAGTCCATCGGGTAAGTAGTTTTTTTTTAGCTACGCCGCGAACAGACAAACAGACGGAATTGAGAAAACATGTTTTTCGTCATCTGTGGACCAAGAAGATCTGAAAAAATCTTGTAGAGTGATTTTTTACGATTACAATACTTTTATTTTACGAGGGAAATAACAAAATGGCCACCATAAGAAAATAAAAGTTGATGATGGTATAGTTGGCGCATTACCTTTCTGGAATGACGTCACGCTGGTTTCAAATAACGTATTTCTTATATTATTTATATTTCAGCGATGATTCCTAACCTAAACGTATGCACTGGCTAAAGCGAATTTAAAATTGGCATTTTCTGTACAGAAAGCGCTGCAACTTGTCGAAAATGGCTGGCAAAAAATTAACACTCTCATTGCCATAAAAAAACCCTCATTTTGCACACTTAATACAAAAATAACTATTATAACTTCAAAAACTAAAATTATTTTGCAAATAAGACTTTACTAATATAAATTCTTTCATCTTAGTCTTATTCTTTGTTTGCAATGTAATAAATTGACGCCAGTTACCCATTTTCATCAAAATTATTTTAATTCTCAATTACAGACAATACTGAAAAAATATTAAGAAAAGGGGAATAACGAACGATGAATCCTTTACCTCCAGAATGTTTCAAAAACAAAAAGAGGTAAAAACAAAAATCACAGATTACTTAAAGAACAAAATAAGAGATATGATCTATTGCGTGTATGCTAAAAATGAATATGTTAACAACAACAATGCAGACTTTGCTTTAAAAACTAAAAGAGATAAATTAATGTATAACTAACTAACTTTAAAAATAAAAACTACTCCCCTTCACTGTCTTCAGAATCAGAACTAAATTCTTCATCGTCACTGCTGTCTTCGTCGGTACTAATTACAAGTGGCGCAATGTCTGAAGCATCACATATCTGTATTGTCTTCCAAGCTTCTTGGATTACCCTTTCTGTGTGGCTGACATAATTTTTCCAATGCTCTGAAGATACTTCATTTATCGCTTTTTCACACATGGCCAAAACTTCCGATGGTGTCCCCTTCAGACTAGCAATGTATTGGTCGTATTTCCTCTTACACTCAGACCATACCATTTCAAAAGCATTAAATTGACAATGGTATGGAGGAAGTCTTAGTATTTTGTGGCCCAAAGGTTTCACATATTCGTCAAGGTAGAATGTTTTTTCAATGTTACAATTTTTTTCTACAATGCTCCATATTTCATCCTTCATGGCCCTCTCTGGGAAGTCAATGTTCTTTTCTTTTAACCATCCAATCAATCTCTGCTTTGTCCATGATTTTCTTGGAATATCCTCTAAAAGGCCGGAATGATAGCTTGCGTTGTCCATCACTATCAAACTTTTTGGAGGAAGATTTGGTACCAGCTGATTTTTAAACCAATTTTCAAAATTTTGCTTGTTCATATTGTCATGATAATCTCCGCTTTTTAGTCCACTTTTAAATATTAAACTGGCCCCCTTAATAAATCCTTCCTTTGATCCAGCGTGAACTACAATATATCGATGACCTTCACTAGCTTTTTTAGAACTTGTAGACATAGTGTTATCCTGCCAGCTGTTTCTAAACGAACCTTTACTAAAAATCCAAGTCTCATCAATAAATACGGTGGTATAAGCATCTTGTCCTAGATTTTGATTTTTGATATATTCCCTCAAGAAATTGATTCTCTTGTGGACGATGTGGGGCAAATCCATCAGGTATTTTCTATTATTTGATTTCTTCCACTTAAAACCAATACTTTTTACGTATTTTCTTAGCGAGGTGATGGAAAAATTAAAATATTCATTTATCTCTTTTAGTTTTTTAAGCAAAGTCTGCATTGTAACATATTCATTTTTCGCATACATGTAGTAGATCGTATCTCTTATTTTGTTCTTTAAGTAATCTGTAATTTTTGTTTTTACCTCTTTTTGCTTTTGAGACATTCTGGAGGTAAAGGATTCATCGCTCGTTATTCCTCTTTTCTTAATATTTATGATTGTTGTATGGCTAAGTTTTGTTGCATTTGAAGCTCGTTCAATTATATTATCAGTTTGCGGAAGGATTCCATTTTTAGCTTGCTCTTTTTCCAATCGGAAAAAAGCCAAGATATTCAAAACTATTAGCTGTGATTGCTGATTATATCTTCGCGGCATCTTGCAAAAGTTTAAAAAGAATCACAACAAATCAATGTCAATTTTGACGAATATATTCTGAAAGACACATAACCAAAACCGGCATTGACTGTTGTAAAGAAACGACAATGAGTTTTTTCAAAATGTTTTTGTCACTGTCAGTTAACATAAATCAAACAAAAATAACCAAAAATGACGTCATTCCAGAAAGGTAATGCGCCAACTATATTGGTATCTCAAAACCGAAAGGTCCATTGCCCAATTGCCCCCAAAAAGCTGCCTAAATATTGTTTTTACAGATTTTGAATTTTGGATCGCACATTTTTATGAACTTGTAAAGACTTTAATTTATCTTGTTCCCAAATGCATATGTACAGGGTGTTCCAGCGAGGACTGAACAGGGACCTATTTTCGACCTTCCTTGTATTTTGGAAAAATTCAAAATAGCCAATCGATGTATTTTTTCTTGTAGAATCCAAAAATGTCATCGAAAAAATATTTGAACCAGAAACAAAAGAGTTACGCTATGCATCAGGTGTTTTTTAAATGGAATGTATCGTTTTTTATACGATTTTTGGAAAGAGTGATTTTTTTTATGTCCGTTCTGATTAAAAGATTTGATTTTGCGATAGCTGTTTATATTACATTTTAATGTTTTACAAACTAAAATTTTAGCTTCACCTGTTTAAAATATACGATAGGTTAGTATAGGTGATCAAGGTAAAATGACGTTTGAATGCTTTGTCAATAAAAATTGACATTATTTTAATTATTGTCGAAGTCGTCACCTAAAAAATATATATTTGACTCTGATCGAAATGAAATACTCTTTGGACAAGAGACTACAGATTGTTATGCTATTTTACAAGTGCCAAGAAAATGCAAGAGAAGCAAGAAGAAGATTTATTGCAAATTTTCATAGAAATATATCCATCAATACAATTCTAAGGATAAAAAACCTATTTGAGGAAAATAAAACTTTACATGATAGAAAAAGAAATATACAAAGAAGAAGAAATCGAGACCAGGCCATTATAAATTATTTTCAAGTTAATCCAACCAAATCTATTTCGGATACAGTTCGGGAAGTTCAGTACGGTGGCGGTGTAAGGCGCAGAAGAGTTACCCGAAGGACTGTTCACAGGACTCTGAAAATTCATAAATTTAGGCCTTTTCGTATCCTTCCACTTCAGCACCTAACACCGGCCCAAAAAGAACTTCGCTTCCAATTTGTTTCTCAAATGGTAATTCGGCAAGAAAACGAAGACCCTGATTTATTCAAAAATATTGTGTGGACCGACGAAGCTACTTTCACAACATCGGGAGTATTCAACAGACATAATAGTCACCACTGGGCCGTTGAAAATTCAAAAAAGTTCCAGACTATTAAATTTCAAGGGAGGAATTCTATTCATGTTTGGTGTGGGATAAAAAACAATAAAATTTTGGGACCAATATTTTTTAACGGGACTTTAAATGGGCACAGATATTATGAGTTTTTAGAAAACGAAATTGAAAATTTTTTGAAAGACTTACCATTGGCAGAATATCAGAATTTAATTTGGCAACATGATGGGGCGCCTCCTCATGCCGTGCATGATGTGGTTCAATTTTTAAATCGGCGCCATAACGAATGGATAGGGCGAAATGGAACATATGCTTGGCCGCCCAATAGCCCCGACCTCTCAGTTTTGGATACATTTCTTTGGGGCCATTTGAAGAACGTCGTATACAGACAACGAAACGAAAATATTCAAGAGATCATGGGAAAAATTGTCGATGAAAGAAACCGCCTTAACCAGGAAAATCATATTGTAACAGCAAGTTTAGAAAGGCTACAAAGGGGTTATTGATGTTGTTTCGAGAAAAACGGCGGTCACATTGAAAACTTATGTTATTAGTAGTTTTATTTTATTATTTAATAATTATTTTTTATTGAATTTCTTTTTCTATCATGTAAAGTTTTATTTTCCTCAAATAGGTTTTTTATCCTTAGAATTGTATTGATGGATATATTTCTATGAAAATTTGCAATAAACCTTCTTCTTGCTTCTCTTGCATTTTCTTGGCACTTGCAGCATAACAATCTGTAGTCTCTCGTCCAAAGAGTATTTCATTTCGATCAGAGTCAAATATATATTTTTTAGGTGAAGACTTCGACAATAATTAAAATAATGTCAATTTTTATTGACAAAGCATTCAAATGTCATTTTACCTTGATCACCTATACCAACCTATCGTATATTTTAAACAGGTGAAGCTAAAATTTTAGTTTGTAAAACATTAAAATGTAATATAAACAGCTATCGCAAAATCAAATCTTTTAATCAGAACGGACATAAAACAAATCACTGTTTCCAAAAATCGTACAAAAAACGATACATTCCATTTAAAAAACACCTGATGCATAGCGTAACTCTTTTGTTTCTGGTTCAAATATTTTTTCGATGACATTTTTGGATTCTACAAGAAAAAATACATCGATTGGCTATTTTGAATTTTTCCAAAATACAAGGAAGGTCGAAAATAGGTCTCTGTTCAGTCCTCGCTGGAACACCCTGTACACAATATATTAACATCTAGTTCATATTAATTTAAACCTTCAACGGCCCATTACACATGTAAGTTTATTCATTGTCGCCAACGCTTATACCCATTAACCACATTGACATTTAACCCAGCCAAGTCTTAAATTATCAAGTTACGAAGTCATATCGGGAGCATTAATGCACCCACTGACTCCGTTACTTGAAATGTGAATTAGAACGAATATATACTTCTCCCGTTTGCAATCGTCGTCATCTTAAAGTTACGTACTTTAGATGGGTTTGCTTAATATCAGTTCCCACTCAGTTAAGTATAAAAGTTAGATAGTTCCAATGTTTGAACGGTTGATGATTATACTATATGAAAATCCATTAAACAAATTTCTGTTTAATTTGCACGATATAAATTTATTTAATATAAACTTGCACTTCTTCTTGTCTAATATCTGAGACCAGAATAATGGCCTTATATCCTCGTATTATATTCGGCCTCGTCTCGTAAATAAGGTTCTTTCTGTATGTAGTACCTCCATCTCTGGCGTTATCGATCACAAATTTTAAAGTAAACAAACTCTTCCGGCCGGCCGCTTGTCCCCCGGTACCCTGCATCCCACTTCAGTCTTCATTTTTGTGCGTTAGGATCACGTCACGTTCCGCCGTCGCGCGTCGTGCTGTTTTTAGAGTGTTTTGATCGTGTATTTCGGGCTAGGGTTTTGTATCGTTGTGTGCAATGCCAAAACGGTCGCGTAGCAGGTCTCCGCCCGGGGATCATGTAAAAATTGTTAAAATGTTGAAAAAGTTAGAATGTAGGATTAGTGATATAGAAAGACACAAAATGAAGCGACGTAGATCGAGCTCCAGTTCAGATTACGATTCTTCTTTGGAAAGACACCATAGACGTCGTAATCAAGATGGATACCATAGTGACAGATTCTCGGACAGATTTTCAGATGAAGGTAATTACTTTTGCAGCTCATTTATATTTTATTTTTATGGATTTGCTTGACTGATAATGGTGATGTGTTGACTGATTTTGATATTGGTCTCTGTTTTTTATAGTGGATAATGTGTTACCGTTCTTTTGATAGAACGTACACGTCAATGTACACATCCATTATGCATGGTTTGATGACATGCTTCGTATATGCCTGTGTTTTGAATCACAGCAAATTTACTGGTGGCTAATTTTTTTTTTTTTTTTTTGATAACTGAATTTGATATACCAAATCTTCTAGTGGTTTTATATTTTCAAATGAAATGAACACATTTTCCTCTTTCTTCCAGAGGAGGATGTGTCATCTGAGATTCATATCGTTCAAGGAAACTCCTCTACACAAAGTGGTGAGGCACCGCCATCAAGCTCCACCCTTAACGAAGACATTTTATCGGTACTAGGGGATGAGACAGGCGCCGCTAAAGTTTATGGGCCTGCAATACACCAGCAGATTGCCGATAGATGGCTCCACATTTTTAATTCAGGATTGGAAAGCCAAAAAAGGAATGAATTATTGTTAAAATACCCCGCTCCCGACAATAGCCGTTTTTTTGAGGCCCCTAAATTAAACCCTATGGTAGCACAGGCAGTCAATGATGCTGTTATCAAAAGAGACGATCGTCTTTCTTCTAAACAAATGCAAATCGGTGTAAGCCTTTCTGCAATTGGGGCTGTTATTTCCGAATTATTGGAAAAAGAGGAGGGGGGTGGACAAAATAAGGCTATTATTGAACGTCTTAGTGATGCCGGTCGTCTCTTATCCGACCTTCATCACACAGAAAGTGTAACACGTAAGGATTTGGCCTCCCTTAACCTTAACAAGAATTGGAAGGACACTCTTTCACAGACTGTGAGTGATGAATGGTTGTTTGGGAAAGATTTGGAGGAAAAAATAAAAAACGCCAAAAACATTCAGGAATCTTCTAACCAACTCAAAGCTACTAAACTTCCTCCTAAAAAAGTCTTCAATTCTGGGAGTTCTTTAAACTCAAAAAGTCCACTCAAGAGGTTCCGGGGAACAACGCAGAGTGGACGTTACCAGCATCAAGTTCCCACCACCAAGTACCATCAGCAGAATCGCCCACGTCGTCAAGAGAAATACAACACCGATCGGAGATATCGTCGGAAGTAGAGGTAGGAAAGTCAGCAGGAAGATTAAAATATTTTTCTAATAATTGGAAAAAAATTACAAACAACAAACAAATCTTATCTTGGTTAAACGGGGTTAAATTGCCTTTTATTAAAAAGCCTGTACAGGTTTTGACTCCTACAGAACCAAAATGGTCTTTAAAAGAGAAAGAATCAATTTATCGCGCTGTAGAAAAAATGTTAAAATCCGGAGCTATTTCTAAAGTTCAGGCCTGCAAGGGCCAGTTTTTATCAAAATATTTTTTGATTCCAAAAAAAGATGGTTCTTCTCGCTTTATTTTAAATCTTAAGATTTTAAATCAATACATAGGAACAAAGCACTTTAAACTAGAGAACCATGTGGTGGCCGCCAAATTAATAGGTCGAAATTATTTTATGGCCAAAATTGATTTACAGGAGGCATATTTTTTGGTTCCTGTTCACGAAAACGACAGGAAATTTTTAAGATTTTCATTTAACAACCAAATTTACGAATATAATTGTCTTTGTTTTGGTATTAATTGTGCCCCGATGATTTTTACCAAACTTTTAAAACCTGTTGTTCAAGTTCTTAGAGAGAAAGGTTTTCATTCGGTGATCTATCTAGATGACTTTTTATTGCTAGGAAAAAGCTATAAAGACTGCGCACTAAATGTATCTCAAACAATATCCCTTTTAAAAAATTTGGGTTTCATTGTTAATTATGAAAAAAAGCTTGCTTGTTCCGAGCCATTTATGTGTTTACTTAGGGTTTGAGTTCAATTCTGTAGACCTCTCTATCTCAGTCCCTGAAGATAAACGTAAGGACTTAATATTAATATTGCAAAATTTTAAAAAATTAAAATACTGTAGAATTAGAGATTTTTCCAAAATAATTGGAAAATTGATATCTATTTGTCCCGCTATAAAATATGGCTATCTGTACACTAAACTGTTTGAGCGAGAGAAATATTTAGCTCTTAAAGTATCGCGTGGTAATTATAACGCAAGAATGCAGATTCCAAATAGCTTAAACGATGACGTGAATTGGTGGATAAAAAATTTAAAATTTAATAAACAATTTTTAAGGAAAGGTAATTTTTCCAGAGAAATTTTTTCGGACGCGTCCAATACAGGATGGGGGATCTGCTGCAACAAAAGCAGTTCCTATGGGTTCTGGACAGAGGAGGAAAAAACTCACCATATAAATTACCTTGAGCTCCTTGCGGTGTTTTTTGGCCTAAAATGTTACGCCAAAGATTTGGAGAATTGTTCTATACTCTGCAGGGTTGATAATACCACTGCGATAGCATATATTAACCGAATGGGGAGTGTACAATTCCCCAAGCTAAATTTTCTCGCTCGAACTATTTGGAAGTGGTGTGAGAATAAAAACCTATATATTTTCGCATCTTACATCAGGTCATCAGACAATGTTATAGCAGATAGGGCCTCCCGAAACACACACTTAGATACAGAATGGGCTCTTGCAGATTCAAATTTCCATGCTTTAATAGAAAAGTTCGGTAATCCGGACATTGATTTATTTGCAAGTCGTGTAAATAAAAAATGTAATGTATATGTATCATGGCTTAATGACCCATTTGCTAGTGCCATAGACGCCTTTACTTTAGATTGGTCCCGGTTTTTCTTTTATGCTTTTCCTCCTTTTTCAGTAATTCTTCGCGTTTTAGAGAAGATTATTACTAATCAAGCTAGGGGTATTTTAGTGGTTCCCATGTGGCCTAGCCAACCATGGTACCCAATTTTTGTATCACTCTTGGTTGAAAAGCCTTTAATATTTAAACCTAAGTCCAATCTTCTTTCTTTTGGTAGATTGAAGCATCCACTGTCAGCCCACCTTTCCTTGATGGGAGGTCTATTATCAGGAAAGCGCTGCAGCTAGGCCAAGTTCCTGATTCAGCTTTGGAAATTTGTATGGCTTCTATTTGTGACAATACGTTAAAACAATACGGCTCAGGTTTAAAGCTATGGTGGGGGTTTTGTGCTTCAAAAAATATCGACCCGTATTCCGTTTCACCAAGAGAAGTTTTAGAATTTCTAACAACACAGTTTCACAAGGGAGCATCATACAGCTCTCTTAATACTTACAGATCCTCATTAGCTCAAATAGCTCCTGACCTTTCCCAGGATTTTAGGATTCAAAAATTTTTTAAAGGAGTTTACATGTTAAGACCAGGTATGCCAAAATATCAAAATACCTGGGATCCGTCAGTAGTTTTAACTTATGTTAGGACGTTAAAAAATAATGAAATTAATTTAAATGTTCTTTCCCAAAAATTGGCTACCTTATTAGCATTAGCTACAGGGCAACGCCTGCAGACACTAGCTTTAATAGAGATTAACAATATACACCGGACTGATACAAGAATTGAAATTCCTATTTCCAAAAGAATTAAAACATCGGCAAGAAACAAATTTCAGCCTCTGTTAAGTTTACCATTTTTAAATTCTGATCCTGAAATTTGTGTAGCCTCGACCCTGGGATCGTACTTAGAAAAAACAAAACCTCTTAGAGGCTCTATAAAAAGTTTATTTATCTCTGTAAGTAAACCCTATAAAGAAATCTCAACCCAGACACTTAGTCGTTGGGTTAAAAATATTTTGCGTAAAAGCGGTGTCGATACTAACAAATTTTCTGCTCATAGTACGAGACACGCTTCGACTTCGGCTGCAAGCAGGAAAGGTGTTAGTTTCGATACCATTAGACTTGCAGCAGGGTGGTCTAGAAATTCTAAAATGTTTGCTCAGGTGTACAACAGAACTCTTATGCCAAATGTATCATTCGCGGAAGCAGTTCTTGCTGATCAATGAGTTTTAACCTTAATGTTTTTGATAGTGAATAAGTTTGTTTTTTACCTCGTTCATTATTAGCAATTAGTTTTTGTTGGTAAAATATATACCTAATATTGTTCCAATTTTTTGTTTGTATTTTGCCATATTTTAAACATAAGTCTAGCCTAGGATTATTACATATATAATGTTACCTATTATGGCTTCAAGTAAAACTTTTTCTTTCCTTTACCTAAGGTGTTTTTTATTTATTTTTTTTTTCTTTCTTTTTTTTTGCAACTTCTCTAAATATCTACATACAGAAAGAACCTTATTTACGAGACGAGGCCGAATATAATCAAAAGATCAAACGAACTTACCTGTGAAGTTCGATCTTGATTATATGAAGTTACTACACCCAATCCCATATTAGTTGCAAAAAATAAAGCTTTATTAAATGAAGACTGAAGTGGGATGCAGGGTACCGGGGGACAAGCGGCTGGCCGGAAGAGTTTGTTTACTTTAAAATTTGTGATCGATAACGCCAGAGATGGAGGTACTACATACAGAAAGAACCTTATTTACTTCGACGAGGCCTTCATATAATCAAGATCGAACTTCACAGGTAAGTTCGTTTGATCTTTTGATTATCATTTTTTAAACTTGGGATGTCGCGAAACAACGTCGACACCATTCAATATCGACACGAGATTCTCGTCTCGTCTCGATTTTTAGTAAAAGAAACCCCCCACCTGACGATATAAATACATACGTCTTGCCATTTGCGTAAAATGATATTATTGCATCAAGAAAATTTTTCGGATTTATTTTACTAAAACGCTCTATTGCAAAAATTTCCAAATTTTTGTTTTTTTCTAAAACATCATATTTAGAAAATGAAATGTCTTTCTTATATTTTTAATTGATTTTAAATTTGGATTTTGGTTTTGTGCCTAAAAATACAGGGTGGTAGTAAATAAGTTCGACAAACTTCAAAGGTTGATTCTGCATGCAAAAGTAATCGTAGTTTGCTATATAAACGTATATCCGCAAATGATTCGTTTTCTGAGATACGGGGTGTAGGAGTTTTTGTTAAAATCTGACGATTTATTTATTGCTCTAAAACCGATCGAGATATGCCAATGAAATTTGGTGGGTTTAAAGAGGTACTTATTGCGCATTTTTTACATGCAATTAAGAATTTTATATTCATCACTGGCGCGCATACAGGTAATGACCTTAATTGTTTTAAAGAAAAAAATAGTACGTCACTGAGTAATTTCAAATTAAAAATCATTTTTCAATTCCTTGTTCAATTTGTGACAAAAAATCTCTCTTGCCTTTTTTACGTACAAGGCGAAGTTTTTAGGCAAAAAAATTAAACATATTAACGCGTATTCTGCATTTCTTTAATACATTATCTAGTAGGCTACTGTCAACATTTATATGTTAAATACGAATATTTTAGCGAAATGTCAAATTAGCGTTCCTATATTTATAAGCTTTATAGTTTGCAATTACATTATTATTAATAAGTAATAGATTTTTCTTTTATCGAAAAGGATGGAACATTGGAACTAATATTGGTACATCTATTGAAAACACCCTGTACAGGGTGTCCGGATTTGGTTGCAAAAGCAGGGTACCTCGTTTATTTTTAAAGATAGAACCTTGCGGTTTTCACGAACCTGAGCTAATTTTTTGTGAAACTCATGAAGCCGTAAACAAAATTTTCATAGCCTTCCTTCTTCGTTTTTTGAGATACAGGGCGAAATAGAAAATTTTGCATTTTGGGACCCCCCTCGTATCTCGGTTATCCTTTAACTTAACGCAAAGGGAAAAATTGCTGCTTATGCAGTTTTTTACGCTGGATTCAGTGGCTTAATCATATTTTTCATTTGAGTTGTTATTTTTTAGATATGACCCAAAGTTGTGTTTTTTTAAATAGGACACCCCGTATATTTGTCCAGAAATTGATTTGTCCTTTTAAAAGCTTCTCAAAAATATATAATAGTATGAGTCTATTTTAATAAACAACAATAAAAATCCTAATTTTTATAATTATCATCCCAAATTTTGCAGTAGGCCATGCAAAACAATGCTGCTTTTTATTTAAAGTCGTTAACAATATCTACATCCTAACAATAAATCAAAATACATATGTAATTAAATCTATTTATCAAAATATGTATTGATAATTTCGTACCAAAAAAGTACCACCTACCTAGATTTATGTAACACAAGAACAAAACAGTAATAAATTATTATGTAACAAGCCTTTCAGCAAAAATCAACTGCCGTATAAGAACTACAGTAACCAAAGAAATCAAAAGAACTGTTCAAACTGATTTCCATTTTGTTCTATGCATGCTTCGCACAATTTTCATATTCGTTTTAGGGAATTAAGCAAAATAATGGGATGATTCTGTAAATAGCGAAAATTTTCTCTTATTGCATTTCCTAAATCTTGGACATTATCATAGTGGTCTTTGTAAATTCTAATTTCCAGATATCCCCATAAAAAGAAATCTAAAATCGACAAATCTGGGGACCTAGGGGGCCATCTTATAGGTCCATTTGTTCCGATCCATTGATTGGTAAAATTATTGTCCAGAAATAATCTCGTCATTCCGGAATTGTGTGCAGAAGCACCGTCCTGTTGAAAATAAATTTTGTTAATTTGCGCTAGAGGAACATCGTCAAGTAATTCAGGTACAGCTGCCTCTCAAATTTCTATATAGCGATAGGCTGTTAGATTTCCCTCAAATATATAAAATTTTATATGTGTTCCTAATATGAAGCAGGACACATTTAGACCAAACCTGCCCTGCTGTCTTCTGGAAAATATTTGGTGTTGATTTTCCTGGGACCAGAATCTACTATTCTGCCTATTGAGTATACCAAAATTACTGAAATGTGCTTCGTCTGACCATATAACCTTCCTTTCAAAATCTCTAACCATATCGCATCTTTCTCGAAACCAATTGCAGAAGACTACCCGACGCTCTGCATCCCCTGGCTGTAAGTGCTGCACGAGCCTAAATTTGTATGGGTGGTATTTGTGCTTTTTTAGAATTTCTTGAACTCTAGTTCTTGGAATCCCTATGCTATTTCCACTGGTCCTACAAGAGTTTGTAGGATAAGCTTCTGCATTAGCCAAAACCATAATTTCCTCAGCCTCCCGATTTTCTTTGTTATATGTTTTCGTACGAGGTTTGATAAATGATCCGTGATTAAGTAAATTCTTTTTTATCCTGTAAAAAGTGAATAAATTAGGTTGAATCCTTTCTGGATATCTAAATAAAAATTAAGCCATAGTATTTCAACATACCTAAAAATTTACATGTTAAAATACATCTCAGAAGCCGCTTCAACATTTTCATAACTTAATATAAAACAAGCTAACATATCGTACTTTTCATAATGTTCGAAAGTTTGGTTTTCTTCCATAATAATACAAATAAATTTTTACACAATAAATAAATACAAAAAACTAGCTCTATATTTTTTATACGAAAAATTGGGAAATGTCATTTGCTCCCAAGAAAACAAAAGAAAACGGCATCGTTTTGCATGGCCTACTGCAAAATTTGGGATGATAATTATAAAAATTAGGATTTTTGTTGTTGTTTATTAAAATAGACCTATACTATTATATATATTTTTAAGAAGCTTTTAAAAGGACAAATCAATTTCTGGACAAATATACAGGGTGTCCCATTAAAAAAAACACAACTTTGGGTTATATCTAAAAAATAACAACTCAAATGAAAAATATGACTACGCAACTGGATCCAGCGTAAAAAAACTGCATAAGCAGCAATTTTTCCCTTTGCGTTAAGTTAAAGGATAACCGAGATACGAGGGGGGTCCCAAAATGCAAAATTTTCTATTTCGCCCTGTATCTCATAAACGAAGAAGGCTATGAAAATTTTGTTTACGGCTTCATGAGTTTCACAAAAAATTAGCTCAGGTTCGTAGAAACCGCAAGGTTCTATCTTTAAAAATAAGCGAGATACCCTGCTTTTGCAACCAAATCCGGACACGCTGTACAAGATAATAAATATATCACGCCTCAGGAGCCCTTTTCAATAACTATTCCTCTAATATTATCAGTAACTTTGATTTTATATTATATTAGTAAAAAATTATTAAACATTTTAGCATAGTATGTTTTTTCATAAATTTAGGAATTTTTTCGAATTATTTGGCAACGTCGTAAAGATGTGCTAAACTAAATATGTTGATATATAGAAAATTTTGCGGCAAATTTGAAATACGCAAAAAAAAAAATTGGATCTTTTATTTAAAAAATTGATGTTTTGTCTGCAACTTTTTTTTTGGACCACTGCACATAATGGACAATAATTTTACACTGTGCAGCTTTTAACCTCCTACAACTGTTGTACGCAAAGTATTTCTCAATCGTGAATGGTACCTATCCAGCTAGCACTAAAGTAGCTACAACTGTTTCCACTACTACTCTTTAAGAGATTTTACGTATTTATTACTAATAATCCTACTATATATCACCAAACACTTTGGGTTACACGTTTTTAAGTATTATATATGTATTTGTTACTGCGAATAATACTTTATAGTAATTTTCCATATAAAGTGATTATATAATAACTACTGCCAAGCAACTACTTGAGGAATTGACTCCAAGGTCGTCATTTCTGTTCCGTGACATAATAGTAATTATTCAAAGTTACTTTGAATTTTTAGTTAGTTTCTAATCTATTTACTAAATTACAACTTTTAAACATTAGTACCTTCTTGAACTCCGCATACACTACTCCATTACGTAAATGAAAAAGTAAGTTTGTACTAGATAGTTCGAATATATTATTAAAGTAAAACATTAATATAACCCTATATTTACAACTGATGCTCACAGAGGTTGCCAATGTAAAAGTAAATTAAATTAGTCATATTTTGCGAAAAATTTTATTTATTTAAACCTTTAGAAGTGTTGCATCAATTTGGCGGGTGGGCTTCTATTGTCGCCTCTGTCCTTACAAAGTCGTTGTAATTCGGTCTACAGTTATTGATTAGTTGTGTATGTGTTGTGTTATCGTCTACGAGTAACAAGTTAAAATGATTCACAATGGCTTCACATGCCATAAGAAAAAAAAAGTACTTAGCTTTCGTCACTCAATAGAAAATTAAAAATATCACAACAAAACTAAGGCGGTATTTTAAGGAAACAAAAAATAAAAACAAAACAAAGGGTTATTGTTATGATAGATGGCAGAATTATAGTAGTGACTCAAGTACCGCAACTCTCCGCATGTTACGACACAACGCATTAAATTTTAAAGAACCACCGGAATGTTCGCAAATCGTAACCGCTTGGTAATAGTATATAGTATAGGTTTACCAAATATCAATAACATGTTCTATACGCTCTACACCATACTCCCAATTTGAGTGTTTGTAGTCGCCATAACTGTTTTGTTTGCATTAAAACGAACCATACATATTTTTAAAACGGATTAAATAAAGACGGAAATAAGGAAGCGACGAACAGGGTGAATTATTACGTTATTCACGAAATAGTTGCCCTAAAATTGTTCCCCATTTTGGTAATGTCTCCGTAGTCTCAGCTTAAATAGAACGTGGCGACCAACGACATGGAAATGACATAGACCCAGGTGTTTACATTTTGGAGGAATCCAACATTAGCACTGGTTTGCCAAACCGTTACTGTGGCCAGATTATAATGGATATCATCCTTTATACTATTATCTAAATAAACAAGGAATTCCAAAAATTCCCAGTATAAATTTCCATATAGAATATTTTAAAACGGATAATTAAATAGCTTATTATAAATAACTCAAACCGAATCTGTTTTCAATGTAATTTAAATATTCTATAATTATTATTCCTTATTTCAAGAAATAAAGCCCAGAATAATCGGCAACGTCGGAATTCTACCTTTTTCGAGTATACTACAGATTTCTTTCGGGATCATTCGGAAAACGCCGAAGACGGTCGTAGCCATTCATAATTTCCACCTATTTGATGGGCGACGTTGTAATTGTTCTAGTTGGTGAAATAAGTGTTTTTCAGAAATCCAAGGGTTTTGTGTGGCTATTTTCAAGAATCTGTTTAAAAAACTTTAAGAAAATGGTGCGAACTTGCTTTATTTGCAGAAAAAGAAACGATTTAAACCCAGAAGTTTGTTTTCGAAGGTAAGTAAGATATGTCATACCAGTGCTGTAGTTGAAGGGTCAAATCACCGTCTAATAACGTTCTTATATTTGCAAATGAAGTATTGTTTTTGTATTGTACATTTCCGTTGGGCTTAAATTAATTTTTTATAACTTCAACTTATCTATAAAGTCGAAGATACTGATGATAAACGGAGTACAGCGTTTTGCTAATTTATATGTTTGTGAAAAGTCTCAAATATTCCTCTAAAATTTATCAAATCACCTTTTTTGAGGGGTTAATAAACAACATAAATATACTATTTGGTAAAGCATAGGTACTAAATTTTAATTGAGTAAGCTGTAAGACCCACTATTTTATGTTGTCATTAATTACTCCAGGATGGTTTGCATTTTTTATGAAATGTTCAAGGAATATTTAGGGTAGTTCTCATATAGCAAGCATATACAAAAAATGAAAATAGCGCAATAGTGTTACTTTACAATTTTTCATTTACCATAGATTTTCTTTAATGAATTTGAAATGCTTTAATTTATTGCCTAAAAATTTATTTGGTTTTTAAAAATAAGTAATCAAAAAAGTAAATAAATACCATCCTGAGGTACATTGTCCCAACTAGGGAGAATCTGTTTTTATCAGGTGATTTCGGTAATATAAATAATAATATAATATATTATAATGAATGTTAGAAATATTAAACATCTTGGCACAAAATATTTATATTGTCAATAAGTGAAATGTATAGCGGAGAAGATGGATGGTGGGGAAAAAAGGGGATAAATTGGGGGATAAGTACTGTAAAGATATTGTTTTTCATAATATTGTTTTTGTGGTTTTTAGGGACACGAAGTTCAATTTTGCGTTCATATTAATATTGGGCCGTGTTTATTACTGATTTTCTCTAAATATGAATAGATCCAATACATGTAAAGGTGGTGCATTTTTATATAATATTACTTGCCGCGAGCCTGGCAAACTTTTAAAAGTAGTGGACCCAAATTTTTACCTAACTTCGCGTAAATAAAACTAAAATGTGTTGGAAAAAGGGTGAAATCAAAATGTTTTGGAAAACAAACCCGATTTCAAAAAATAGGTTGTATTAAAAAGTGATAAATTATATTTTATTACATATTTCCTATGAAGTCGGTGATAAGCTGATAAAGAAAGGTATTAAATAAGCATTATACTCTTGGTATAGACATCAAAACAAAAAGTGGGTCCATGTAACAAAATTTAGTTTTATCTTCATCTTTAGTAACAATAGTAATGAGAACTCACCCTTTTATTGGTTGTATTTTGTTATGGAAATGCTTATACTTTAATGACTAAGCTTATTGCTAATAATAAATATTGCCACATGAACCATTACATAAATATGTCTTTTGCAGGCACGTAGTCAGGATTTCAGTTCTAGGGGGATCCAACCCTGTGAAAACCAATTCAATGACGGAAAAATTATTAAGAAGAATGCTTTTTTTTCACTTGTTGCTAGTCCCATCTGCAAGTGCAACCAAATATGAAAAAAAGTTGCAAAAAACTAGTTATTTGCCAATATCTATTAAAACATTGCAGGTACAGCAATTATGAAAATGTAAAAAATTATAGGTATATCTTGAGCAAATAGGACGTTGGCGACTTTTGCTAAATATTTTTAGGTTTTATATATTTAATAGTATTTTAATAAATAAGTGCGTAGTCACTTTGTTAATATCGATGTTAATGTGGTGCTATCTTCCATAGAGAGTCTGGAACCATATTGCTACGGTAAAAATCTGGATTTCTTTAATCATAAATGTATTCATCTTTCTTTTTAATACTTTCTCGAAATTCTAAAACTACTTTTAATGAGCGTTTGCTTAAAAGTTTTTCTTTTTTTGAGAATTCTAAATATTCCTCACTGTCAAAATCGAATATTTTTTTGAGGTAATTTTTTTCAATCCACAAAGGTAAATTCAATAATTTTCTTATTCCTTAAATCGTGTTTTGTATACGTAAAGATAAGAACTTCAAAATTGTGTGAAATTGGATCACGAAGAGAAATTTTCAGCTGCTACCATATATTCTAAGTTTAATAAAAATAATTTTCGTTGGAATTATCATAAATTTGGTCTCGGCACGCATTCGCAATTTTGCTTATGACAGGAGATTTTTGTGGAAGAAAAATGAAATTTATTTTCTTATCGATTTATGTTAGAAACTGTCGTACTTACGAAAAAATCATTAGGTGCGTCTTTGTTTAGGGTAGCCTTTCTTAATTTTTTACATTTACATATTTGGGCTTGTTAAAAAACCTATCAAAAAGTTAGAATTTCAAAAAATAGCCTGCTCCCTAATTTTCCTGAGGTTCGAGTTAAAAAATAGCTGTAGCCAGCAGAGCCAATACGGAACTGCTAATCAGTAGTTATTGGAATTCTACTTTCGTAGGTTAAATTATTTAAAAACTCATAAATTTTTTTAGGGTATCGCGCGGCGCGTGGGGGGGTCCGGACCCCCCCCTAGAGACTACGTGCCTGGTCTTTTGTCACAGATAATTATTGATACAATTATATTAAATTAGCTTCTTGCTAACCTAAAGTTTTATATATATATATATATATATATATATATATATATATATATATATATATATAAGCTAAAAAAATTTCCTCTAAATTTCCGATTTTGAAAATTGTCACTGAATTATTAAATATGTAATAGACGAGTTTAATTATTATATAAATAATGAAATATTAAATTAATATGCTGTTACTTTTATTTTGTCGATAATAATAGTTGTTTGTTATTATATCAAACCGTTTATAAATAAATTATACCAAACAAACTTTGTTTTATTTTTATAAACCACGTGTCCGGGTGAAAATGTATAAAGTGTACTTTTAATCTTGTTATTTAAATTTTTATAAAAAAAATTAAGTTTCAAATATAGTGTAAAATATTATAAAGGGTGCTTCAGAATCACCAAAAAGTTTTGATGATTTTATTTTTAAACATCTTGCATTTTAATGCATTTATTTACTTTTTCTTTATTGATTTCTTGATAAAAGTTGGTGGTTCAAAAAAAATATTTTTGATAGTAATAAACTTTAGATCAGGATGTTCAAAAAAGTGGATTTCACTAACAATTTCAAAAAAATAAAATTTTTCTGACGGTAGTTTTAAGGGCCATAAAAATCGTAAATATAAACTGAGTAAAATTTTTATATTGTAGTTATGGAGATATTTAAGGTCAAACATCAAAAAAACATTTTTCTATTTAAATCTTTCTTTAGCTATTACTAATATGACATAACTAATACTAAACCTTTATTTACGATTTTTTACGGCCGCGACAGTCACACAAATTTTAATTTTTGAAATACACTTTTTCGTATTTTTTGAATGCCTTGTACATCTGATTTAAAGTTGAATATTGTGAAAACTATTTTTTCGACAAACACACAAGTTTTATCAAGAAGAAAGTTTTTGAGAAATTGATAATAAAAAAGTTTCCCATTTAGGGCAGACTTTTCCACGACATAATATCTAAATTAGTTATTTTCAAGTTGTTATTAAAACTCTCACTTTTGCAAAGTGAAGTCGTTCCTGTTCATCTTAGAACAAAAAAAACTGTCTTATCCACCATAATAATATTTGGGCTCAAAAAAATATAGCAAATAATACATTATCTCAAAAATAGCTACGCCACTGGTAAGCTTCGCGAAGATATCTGACAGCGTTGCAATTTTCACCGCAAACTATTCTTTATGCGATCAGTCCGTCTTTTTTCCACTCATACACAACAACAAATTGATGTTTGATTCTATTTATTTCATTTTTATGAATGAAATGCGTGGTCTATTTCTTTTTGACGTCATTGGTGGCGACACCAAGTTCCGGTTACTTCAATGAAAATACTTGTGATAACAATGACGTATTCATGACTAAAAGTGCTAGTTGGGTAAGCTATCGAGTTTTGTCATACTATTGGGTCACTCTGTTAACCGTGTTTTCTTGCAAAACAAACAACATATTAACAAGGTTCTGAGAACAAAACCTCCAAAAAGATATCACATAACGCAAATAAGGTTTACTTAGCTTTTAATTGTGTTTGTGTGAGGTGTGTAACACATACAGGGATTTCGGAAATCACTAAAATTTAAGCCGATTTCAAATGATTACGAGCGACGCCTGATTTCGGTATTGATTTGAATGACTCTACAAGTTTTCTTGAATTCATTACACATTGTTTTGTTTAAGGTACTTAAATAGAATTTATTAGAGTAGTGGCGGGTAATATGGAATACACCGGCTAATATGGAATACCATATAATTGGCGAAACTAATAGTATCATCTACACGACGATAGCGAAACTATGTTCATATATAGCAGAAATTGACACCCAAAATTGCGCGTCGCTCTACCTCTGTCCGTTAAATAGTTATTCGTGTGTAAGTGGTTTTGCAAGTAACAAGAATATTTGATGAGTTCCAAGAAAATTTAAATTATCGTGGTTCTATTGTTGTTTTTTTAATTCGTTTTTCTACCGGAGATCAGGTAAGGACTGTAGATTAATATAAGGTATATTTATTGCGTATTAATACTGGTTTAAATATTTTTTAAAAATTCTAACCTCAACACACCTAAGTGCGGCTAATATGGAATAGTATTCCATATTACCCGCTCAAGTTTGTTTCGTAAAATATGTTTTTAAAACAATCATTTTCTTTGTTGCAGAAGTTTTATTCGAGTACCAGGGTATCAATAATGCCAAAAAATAAAGACATTGTTGATAAAAAGCGCAAAAAGTGGGACAAAGAAAATATGAAAAAAGCATTAATAGCTGTCAGATCTAAATCAATGGGTTATTTGAAGGCTTGTAAAACATACAATATTCCTCGAACTACCCTTTTTAGACTCTGCAAAAAGAATGAGGATCCTGAAGTTGCGTGTCAGACGAAGTTGGGACGCAAGCCCATTTTACCTGACTTTTTGGAAAAGGAATTAGTTAAGCACTGCCTGGAGATGGAGAAATCGTTTTTTGGTTTAACGCGTCGAGATGTTTGTAATGTTGCTTTCCAGTTAGCAAGAAGAAACAACATTTCCAACCCATTTTCATTACTAAGAAAATCAGCTGGCAAAGATTGGCTACATCACTTCAGAATGAGGCATAAAGATGTTTTAACTCTCAGAAGACCTACTGAAACTTCGTATGCTTGTGCACTGGGTTTTTTTAAAGAAAATGTAAACATATTTTTCGACCTGTCAGAAACTGAAATGGAGAAGCATAATTATTCGGCAAACCAAGTTTATAATGTGGATGAAGCTGGTTTAACCATTGTTCAAACAAGAAATCCAGAAGTTTTTTTCTTTAAGCGGTAAAAGACAAGTAGGTGCAATAACATCAGCCGAACGAGGTTCACTTATAACCTCAATCCTCTGCATTAGCGCAAGTGGCAATTTTGTACCTCCACTATGTATTTTTCCCAGAAAAAATTCAAGTGAACTTCTAAAGAAAGGTTCTCCGCCAGGAACCATTTTTTCTTTTCATCCTTCTGGCTGGATTCAAATGGATATTTGTGCCAAGTGCAGAAAATCCCATTCTTTTGATTTTAGACGGTCACCATACGCACACTAGAAACATAGACGTTATTTTGGCTGCCAGAGAAAATCATGTTACTTTACTTGGCCTACCGCCGCATACGACGCACAAAATGCAGCCGTTAGATAAAACTGTAATGGGAGCATTAAAAACATATTATAGTGAAAAAGTAAGGCTATTTTTAAGAACAAATAATCGTCCGGTCAGCCACTTTGATTTAAGTGAACTTTTTGGTAAAGCATATCTGAAAATCCAGATTGGTGAAAGAGCTGTTAACGGATTTCCTCAAACAGGATTGCTTCCAAGATTTTATTCAAGAAGCACAAAGAAATGAAGCTGCTAATTTAGAAAACAATTCGCCTCAGGAGGAATCTCAACCGGGAAATATAGCTCAAAATACTACCATTGTTCTTCCAAAGGATATAATTCCCAGACCAACTTTGAAAAAAAAAGAGAGCACAAGAGGTCGGAAGACAGGTCAAGCCAAAGTTTTAACATCAACCCCCAATAAGGAAGAGCTAGAACAATGAATAACAATTACAACTAAAGAAAAGGACAGAGTTAAGAGAAAAATCGAAAATATCACAGTAAATAAAAATAAAGAACCCAACAAATTTAAAACTACAGAAATTGCAGGCCAAGTGGCTTACAAAAAAAGAAACTTCAAAAAAATATAACAAAGAAAATAAAGGAAGTTCAATATTCGTCTGAAGATTCCAACAGTTCTGCAACATTACATGACTCATCATCTGACGATGATGAAGAATTTCCTGTTTATAATCCTCCATCTGAAGCAGAATGTATATTTTGTTCCGGATTATATTCGGCTGACACAAGGGGAGAAATCTGGATTCAGTGCGCAAGATGCGAACTTTGGTCTCATGAATTATGCGCCGACATGTCAAAGGATATTTACATATGTGACTTTTGTCGCTAAAACATCTTTATAACCATATAGTATTTAGTTCGTGTAGTATTCCATAACGTATGTCCCGTAAGTTTTGGCACAAAATTTAAAACAAAATATTCTTTTAATATGTAGCTTTGGTTAAACTTTTATTATTTACTATAATTAACGGCTTAGTAACTAACAAAATTAATAATTTAAATTAAATTGAAGGGGCCGTGCTGCTCAATTAGACGCAATTTTCTGCGAACATCTCGCATTAGGTTCTGGACAACTTCAACATCAATTTCGCCTATCTTTCTAAAAATTCTACGCCGTAATTGTTCCTCATTTTCGGCTTGCCACCCTCCATCATACACTTTGCGGGATAACAATGCCCAAAAATCTTCAATCGGGCGGGCCTGAGGTAAATTAGGGGGGTTATCTTGTCTTGGTACGAAAGGTATGTTATTTTGACGAAGGTAATTTTGAGTTGCTCTTGCATAATGACAGCTTGCTAAGTCGGGCCAAAACATTATATCATCTCCCACGTGATGTTGGTGTACAAAATGAACTAATTTATTAAGACAGTTGTCAATATACCTTTCCGCATCCAAAGCTTCCCCCTAACTCGACCCACATAAGGTCTGGATATCCCTCTAATCGAAATCGCACAGCACACCAAAACTTTATCAGCAAATTTTGCTTTTTCCTTATATTTAACATTGTTTGGGCACTCTTCTATATTGTCCGTATAAAAACCATCGTTTCCTTTGATTTTCGAGTTGGCAAGGGTAAAGTATTTTTCATCGTCCAAAATAATGACTTTCTCATTTGAAAAATGTATCCGCCTAAGATTTCGACAGCATCTTGGTATCCGTGCTAATTGATTTTCGGTATATTTAGGACACTTTCGTCTTTTTCGATATTTTTGACCATTTCTTGTCAATTCCCGCCATACTGTACTCTTTGAAGATCGGAATTGACGCGCTAATTTTCTTGCAGAAACTCGGACTCTGTCTTTTGCTCTTCTTACCAATCTTTCCGTCCTTTCTCGCGTGAAACTTCTTGATCTTCCACTTTTTGGAAGATTTAAACAGAAAATTCCTTCTTCACATTCGGCTATAGTACGGTAAATACTTCTGCGTGAAATATTTTGGTTTTGAAAAATGCGAACTATTTCAGCCTTAGGAATTTGCCCAACCAAATTATAAATACTTTTTCGTATTTCTAATTTATAAGACATTTTAATGCAACTGACTTGTCAAACTAATGTCAAGCAAATAAACATTTTTTTGTTTCCAAAGCCATCTCGATATATTATATTTACAACCTATTTTCAAGCCCCTCAATTTTGTGCCAAAACTTACGGGACATACGTTATTACCTGACCATTTTTTGTGTTGTCGAAATGTATTATTTTTATTTAACATTAAAAATCGGGAAAATACATAAATATTCTGAAGTTTAGTGCTTTTATTTGGTTAGATAGATAGTTTATGCAGTATATAATAAGTTTTTTAAATCATTTATACTACCTACGTCTAGAACAATTTATTAGTATAAAATAAAACAGTATTCCATATTACCCTCCGCTACTCTACTAAGTTTTTTTTTTTAGTTTTTCTTGGCGGCACAAACAATATATAAATAAGTAGGTGATCTCTCAAATTATTTAACACATTTGTAAAATAAAAATATTGTTATTTTTTCAAGTCAAAACATATTAAAATTTTAGTATTGGTTAATATATGTAAATTTCGTTTTTTTTTGTTCTGTAGGTTATGTTTTCATTTGTACTTAATTCTGATGGTTAATAAAAAACATATGAAAAAACAGCTTAAAATAGCACATGTTAATGTTCGGCCTCTGGTAGTTCATTTTGATGCTTTTAGGAATGTAGTTTTATGTAACACCTATGACATTATTGGAGTGAGCGAAACTTGGCTTAATAGTTCTATATCAAATGAAATAGTTCATATACTAGCTTATGTCTTTGTCCGTTACGATAGAGCTAGCAGGGGAGGAGGAGTTGGTTTCTTCATCAGAGAAAACATTAAATTTACAAAAATTAATTCACCCAAAAATATAGAGCAACTTTGGTTGAAGTTACAAATTTATCATAGAGAAATCATAATTGGTGTTGTTTACAAACCCCCAAACTTATCATATACCGATTTTTTAAATAATTTTGAAAGCTTTGTATCATCTGTTTTACCAATGGCTCGTACATTTTATTGCATTGGAGATTTCAATATAAATTTATTTAATTTCGAAAACGCTGATGGTAAATGTGCTACTGAACTTTTCGAGGGCTTAGGGCTAAAACAAATTTTAAATGAACCAACTCGTATCTCACATACTACATCGACCTTAATTGATTACATCTTAACAACGGACGAGGAGACAATTATAGCAGCATACTTTATAAGTAACATTGAAACCTCCAGCGTGCCAGCTTCTAGAACCGATCGTGATTTTAAAAATCTCAATTTTGAACAGTTTGACTATGGCCTTAAGTCTATTCCTTGGGATAATATTTATCATTTACAGAATGCGGACCGAAAGGTTAAATTTCTTAATACAAATTTACAGACTTTATTAGATATTTACGCTCCGTTCAAAAGTTATCGCATCTCGAAACCATATGCGCCTTGGCTCACCGACACTATTCGTGAAATGATAAAGGATAGGGATAAAATATTAGCTAACTATAAAAAATATCATAATGCAGCTGATTGGAATCTATATAAACAGATGAGAAATATGATTACTAATGCCGTTCGCAGGGAAAAAAAAGTATATTTTGATCTGCAGGCAATGAAAACCCAAAAAGGTATTTGGTCTTCTTCAAAGTTATTGAATTTTACTACAAAACAAAATAACCAAATACCTGATGAACTAATTGATGTCAATCGAATAAATGATTACTTTCTTAATTGTATTCAAAAACTTCCTGTTGACCAGGAATTACTTTTATATTATAAAAATAACAAAAAAGAATCAGTAAAAAGCATCTTCAGCTTTTCTGAGGTCTCTGAAATTGAAGTTTTAAAGATTATATCTAATATTAAAACTACAGCTACGGGAGTAGATGGTATAAACATATTAACAATAAATTTATGTCTACCATATTTGTTGCCACATATAACGCATATTATCAACTTGTTTAAGACACACTCGGTTTTCCCATCAGAGTGGAAAAAAAGCCTGCGTCATTCCCCTGCCCAAGACTCCTAATCCCTCAACATATAATAATCTCAGGCCAATCAGCATTTTACCCACGTTTTCGAAATTACTGGAAAAAGTAATGGAAATGCAATTGCAAAAGCATTTGAATATTAACAATATTCTTCCAACTACTCAGTCTGATTTTAGGTCGGGGCATGGCTGTGTTACAGCATTGTCAGAAATCACAGATAATATTTTTAGCGCTATAGATAAAAGCAAGCTGACAGTTTTGATATTACTGGACTACACCAAAGCCTTTGACACTCTGAGCCATGAAATTCTTAACTCCATTCTAAATTTCATTGAATTGTCACCGACAGCCCGCTGTCTGGTTGCTGACTACCTCCAAAATAGAGTACAGGCTGTGAAATGCGCTGGGCTTACATCTAATTTTTCAGAAATTTCGACAGGGGTTCCACAAGGCTCTATCCTGGGCCCTCTTCTCTTTTCTGTGTATGTTTCCAATTTTCCTTCAGTGTTCCTCTCTTGTGCCCAGCATTATTATGCCGACGACACTCAAATATATATGTCATTTAATTTTCAAGAAAATCAGCAGGCGGTGTCTGCAATAAACTATGATTTGGAAAACTTATATGCGTTCTCCAACAAACATTGTTTGCAGTTAAATTCGGCCGTGATGGTGTTCGGTAGGGAGATGGATAGGAGAAATTTTATGGCATTCTTTAAAGACAAAATTGTAATTACAGACAAACCTATCACATTTTATGAACATTATAAAAATCTTGGCCTCATTATGGACCAAGACCTGCGATTTTCTCAGCACATTAGTAAATGCTTACAAAAAAGTTACATTAATTTAAAATTAATATATCAACACAGAGCTGTATTAAACAGAAAAACTAAATCTATGCTTTGTGAATTGTTGGTCCTATCCCATCTTAATTTTTGTGACACCATATATGATTCCTGTCTAAAAAGCACAGATATAAGAAGAATACAAAGACTTCAAAATAGTTGTTTGCGCCTGATTTACGGCATAAGAGAGTACGACCATATTAGTCACACTTTTAACCTCAACAATTGGCTTAATATGAAAAAAAGAAGGCAACTTCATTCTGCAATGCTTTTCTATTCCATTTTAACAAGAAAAATACCTTCTTACTTATATAATAAAATTCGATATCGAACGGATATTCATAACTTGAATAGTCAATTTAAAGGTACACTAACCCCTCCTCTCCACTCAACAGAAATGTATAAGAGATCATTTTCGTATCAAATTGCAAATGTAATGAATAAGCTCACTAATAATTTTAAAAATATAAAGTCCAAAGCTGCATTTAAACAGTATGTGTTTAAAAAGCTATTTTCTGAACAATAATACTTATATAATTACGAATTGATGTTAACCTCTATATTTCACAATTTGTACAATGTTTCTGACTGACATATTCTGTGTGAATAACCAATGCCTTAGTGTAACTTGAATTGCATTTAATTTTCTCTTTTGTGTTACTATGTAATGTTTGTTGCCGCTTTCTCTTGTTTATTATACATTTTTTGGGATGCGTTTATCTACTAGATTAGCGTTAGGTGTAAGAACAGGCATTTATTACTTCCAGAATAAATGAACTGAATCTCGCCCTTTCTGTACTTTATTTGTATTATTTATGTATATTTTAAAATAAAAGTCCTTTATTATTATTATTATTATTATTATTATTATTATTATTATTATTATTATTTCCTGACTACCGAGATGCTTTTGGAAGTGAAACGCCCTTCGTGATTATTATGCATGTTAACCTTGGTTTATTTTCTACTAGTTTTAGTGATTTTTATTATATTTAAGCCCTTTTCTTCCATGACAGACTATTAAAAAACTGTAAATAATGAGAAAACTTTAGATATATAAAATTCTATTTCCGTTTACTCTGACCTTAATCTCGCAATAAGCCCCTAAACGATAAAATGATCTTAAATATTGATACCAAGAAGTTGTAAAAGTATTTTATTTCACATTATTACGTATTGTTCACATGCCGACCAGCCCGTAAAACATATAAAAGTTTATCGGTTCCATTAACTTAAAACTGCCCCGGCTTTCTGATGGGCCATTTATGAATGCCGATATTGTTTAAACTCGGTACTCGTTGTTGCGATAGCAGGAGAAAAATATTGCAGTAGGTCAGCCTTTATTACTCGTATTTTGTGTGCCATGGTCTATCGTAGGTTGTTGGTCGCCCGCCTGTTAATGTACGCATTAAACTTTTTGTGGGAATAAATAAAAATATCGGTAAATTTCTTTTATCAGGAAATTTTTTTTCTTATTATGAACAGTCATTTAGTATACTTTTCAAATATTTTTATTGGGCGCCATTTCATTTCACTATATTGGATTTATACCAATATGTTGCCCGTTTCTATCTTTGCCACAGTAAGTTTTTGAACATGCGCTAAAATAAATTGAACATGTAGTTTTTATACTGATTTTTTAAAACCGTCATTTTGAACCATCACACAGTGAATCGTTTAATACAAGCTAGCGGGACAAAATTGTTTTTACATATTTTTTACCTAATTTCGGTTTCATGTATTTTTTTTAGGTGGTATATTTGTGTGTGGCATACAGGGTGTTGCGTATGCCAGCCGGGCCGGGTGTATCTACCATATTATACACCTTTTATCGTTTGTTTTGATCAACAATGGATTTTCTGAAATATGTTTAACTGAAGTTGGGGTAATATGAATTTGCATCAAATACTAAATGGCTTTGTAAAGTTAACAAAAAAAACAAAAGGCTATGACAGCTATTAATCCAAACGCAACGTTTTATCGCATTTATGACACACTGGAAAAAATGTTAGGAATTTCAGTGTTTTTTTTAAGCAAGATCGAAAATAAAAGTCTTTAGTTGCAAAAATCTTTTTTTTATGTAACTATTTTTTAAACCTTTTAACATCATAACAGCATAACAGATCTTAACAAAAATAATAAATCATAACAAAAGCAATAAACCCAAAATAATCAAGAACTAGTTTAACTATTATCAGTAGTCATATCACGAGTCCATAAGCAGAGTGCCGATAATTCCTTAAAAATATTCATCAATTCCTAAAGAACATAATACAAAATTCTCATTTTATAACCGAAATCTAATTTAAAAAAAAATACAAAAAAATTCAATACAAATCGTTTCTGTAACCCTTGCTACAGTTTTTCCAAAGTAATTAATCCGAGTCTTCATCGCTAGAGGAATCCTCAACATTATATATATTTAAATCAACTTCTTTCAAAGTACGTGAAGTACTTGGTGCAATAGTATTATTTGTAGGTATACTGGCCTGAGATAATAATGAAAGCACTCGTTCGGGAAAAGCATCTTTCTTTTTTTTAGGTTGCTCTCTGAGTGCATTTATGAGTGGATCTGACGCGACGTTATCAAGAGCATATTAAGTAAGTCTCTATTGTGTTATATCTCAAGTTTTTTCTCGTGTGATGTTCACGAAACCTGCGACAGTCCTTGTTTCGCGCTTCTTGCGCCTCCTCTGAAAGTTGTCCTATAGGCACAACATGATATTTAATAATGGCAGCTCCATGATTAAGAATTTTGTGGACTGTCGCAGGCATATTATACCACGAATAGAGACTCAAATATAGCTCTCTAGTTTCTGTTGCAAATTCTTCAAACTTTTCCGTGTTTACTTTGAACCCTGAAGAAATAGCTCTTAAAATGGTGTCGAACTTCTGTAGAAGAACCGCGTCTAGCCCAGTAATGGCAGCACTTAATTCACTCTCATGAAAAAGCGCCGAGCAGTATTGCCATCATTACTGCTGCCAAATCCTGGCTTTGGTTTATCAACAATTAACCCCATTTGGATTTTAAATTGCTTTTGAATTTCTTTTTTACGTATCTCATATAAAGAAGAGTTTAAACGCCATTTCTTATGTTCCAACTTATATGAGATATGCAAAAACATTCAAAGCAGCGAATCCAAGCGTGCAATGTTGATAAACCAAAGCCATAGTTTTCAATAACGGGAGGTCTGGTCACGGTAATTTTATTCATTTCTGTTGAAGTGCAGCCGCAAATAAAGCATCTTTGTGACGATGCGTTTTCTGAAAGAATATTACATATTTTTCAATCCACCATAGTCAATAAAAGTTTATGTTGGATGGAAAAAATTCTACCTGTGCTAGAAGTTACTTCTGTAAATAAATTGTTGTTAATTTGCTGCTTAATTTTTTCGGTCTCTTCTAGCACAAATTGTGTAGTTTCTTTCGAAAATGCAAATTTGATGGGACGACAAAGCCTTGTTGAACTAGGACTGGGGTTTTGCCACAATAAAAATGTATTGTCCTCATGGCTATGTAGGATGATGGGAACCAAACAAAACACAAACAAATATTCGTCAGAAAGATGCTGTTGACTAAATTTTTGCTTATAATTACTGTGACCAGAGGTTCCGTCACCACCCCATTTGGACACAAGAGTAAACACGGAAAGGTTTGACTGCAACAGAACTTCTTCATGAGCACGCACTAAGCGTTCCGTTGTTATGTCAAGAATTGCTTTCACACTTATCTCAGCTGTAGTTTCTGTTATGAAAATATGCTCTTCGGATGGATAACAGTCCTTTTTTGCCTTCTGGAGGCTGTAATATGAAGGGAAAACTTCATTACCAGTCCGAAGAGCATATTTTCTGGTTTGTTTGTATGAATGTGAAGTTGATTTAGAATCTATATAATAGGCTAAGGCTTCCTCACTTGACAAAGGTCTGGACTCCCGCACACTGTTATTCTTCAGGTTTTCCTTTATTCTGGAAACTGTAGAAGGGCTACCAGAAGCAATTGTCCTGATTATATTTGCCGCATCCCGCTTCCCCGATTTTCTACCACTTCTGCGGCAGTTGTTAGCTCCAAAACGGTTCGATTTTCAACCAAATCTTGAACTCTTCGCAGCTTCGTTCTAGAATAGACAAAAAAACGATACTGTTAATTTCATCGACATGGAAAAAAATATTCAGCTCACTTTTTTGAAGCGTTAGCCAGAGTGTCCAATTTTCGCCGGCCAACTTGACTCAGACTGGGGCCAGCCAAAAAAAATTTTTCTTGGGGAATTCCAGAAAATGATAACTGAAAAGCATTTTCGTTGAGCCAACTTTCATTTTCTCCAACGAACTGAGACTTCTTGCCAAAACTTTTCTTCCATTTTCTTTCAAATACTTTGGATGTCTTGGATATTTCTTTCAAAAGGATGTTTTCTTGCTCACTAGTTAAAGAGCGACCTAAAGTGTCTTTGAAATGAGTGCAGAGTTGACGGTTGCGGCCTGCTTGTTTGGAAAATTTCTGTCAAAGTTCAAAAAATTCTCGGCGCGACACGGTCAGCAGGGTATCTAAAAAATAATAATTTCATGACTAACGCAAAAAAGCGCTCAACCGGAATGGTTTTATTTGGTAGAAAAAAACCATACTGATTGATTTAAAAATAGTCTCCATAGCGGCATTTTGCGGCATACTTAGTAGATAGTCCAACGAAGTTTAAGAAAAATTTCTTTTATGTCATATTTTGACAACTTCGGTGATTTCATGCAATATTTGGTACAAATGTTGAAAATATATATATACAAAATACTTTAAATAGAGTACCTACCTTCAGTTAACAAATCCATGTCACGGTTTTTATTTTTTTCTTTTTACAATAAAAATACCCACTTTAAATTAGCACAATATTGCATAAAAATGCAGACGCAATTATTTTATCTGTTATCAGTTGACACTTTGAACTTCGGTGTCTATGATACGGTTGACATTCCAAAACCGGAATTTCTGGTTTTTAGCTCTACTCACCTTTCTTAATAAGCGGTAATTAATAAAAAAAAGCGTGTCTTGACATGAATTTTGTCCCGCTAGCTTGTATTAGGCGATTCACAGTGCGTCATGTCGAATTCGTACCAGTTAATCACTGTATCAATTTTAATTTGAATTCAATTAAATAAGATTTCTTACGTTGATTTTTTAGACATGTTATTTGGTCGCCATTTTGTATCGCCGTCTTAAATTCGTATCACAATTTTACTAGTTTATATCAGTTTATATCTATATCACACTTAATGGTTGCCTATAATCTGAAATTAATCTAAGTAGTTTTTCAGGCTGATTTTTTTAATAATTAATTAGTCCGCCATTTTGTTTTGCTGTCTTGGATTCGTACCAAAATATTACGGTTGCTTCCTATATATAGTCAAAAGCAGTGTTATCGTGCGAGTCATACGATTTATCAACGACAAACTTTTTAAGTTTGTTTTTCTTTTATTACGTGTAATCATATCTTCCGCATAAAATCCAGAAGATGAATTAGATAGACCTATGATATTTTCATATGAAAAAGAGGATAAACATATAAATACCAGCAGTTGCAAAAATCCTTGAGCGATGTCACTTCAAAGTCAGTGACAAAATGAGTAATAGAAAACAATTTTCGATTTTTTGCATCCACAAGCGAAAAAAATGGTATTAAATCTAATAAAATATTACGAAAATGAAAATTCACCGGCCAATATCCAGGGGACAGTAGCAAAAGCTCTGGGAATCGGTATAACGAGTGTGCAGAAAATTGTGCATGAAAAAAAGCATAATTTACTACCGAAGAAGATTAAGAAATGTACACGAAAAGAAGCCAAAGACAGAAGACTTAAGTGACAATGTAAAAATGGATGTTCTTAATGTAATTTACGATTTATACACATCAAAAACTAATATAACCCTTCAAGTTTTAAAAAGAAGCTTTAAAAAATCGGGGCATATTGGAAATTGGATTAAAATCGTTGTCAAAGTTAATAAAAATGTTGGGTTTTCAAAATAAAAAGGACTGCAATCGAAGATTTTTATGCGAGTTGCCACATATAGCAAGTCAGGGTATCCAGTTTTTAAAGAAATACACGGAAAATGTTAATTCAAAATTTAGAAAAGTGGTATTTTTAGACGAGACTTGGGTATTTTCTAATGAAAGTGGTTCGAAATCTTGGCAGGACGAGTCTGTAAAAAGTATCAAGAGAAAAAAGGGATGTGGGACGGGCATACGGTTCATCATTTTGCATGCAGGTTCTTCAACAGGATTTCTCCCAGGTGCAAGTTTACTGTTTTCTTCAACATCCAAAAATATGGACTACTATGATAATATGAACTGTGAACTGTTTGAAAAGTGGTTAAAAAAACAACTGATTCCAAATTCTTCTTTAATCATTCTGGACAACGCATCTTATCATTCAAGAATCTTAAATAAACAACCTACTTCAAAACTATGTTCTTTCTCCCTGTATATTTGTAAATAGCCCATAGAGATTTAATAGCTCGATAAAAGAACGCAACGTTTTGGTATTCATTGTGTTTTCTGATTTGATTCATAATGTTGGTGACCTTTGGACCCGCACGATAAGACTGCATTCGACTATAACACTTGGTTTTTGAGCAAAATTTGAGGTAAATTGGATAATTCATCTAGTAATAATTTTTTTTAACATTTCACTAGGACGCCATTTTGTTCCGGCGGATTGGATTTTTACCAAAATATTACCAGGTCATCACCACACAATCATAATATAAATCCTCATGTGGTTAATTTATGGATCATACTATGAAAGGCTGAAAGTTATGTTGTCTTGGATGACATGAAGTGTAATATATAGTTGCATCAGTGTGTGTGTTGTTTTGTGAAAAACAGAAAAGATATGCTAATTATTTTGTGTTTTTATGGTTAAATCAAGAAAGTTAAGAGACACATTAGTTTCATTTTCTGTATTGAATTTTATATTGGAATGTAAATTTTTTATGAATTCTAAAAATATATTTAGTTGTTTTTCTGTTCCAGTGAAACAAGCTAAAACGTCATCTACATACCTGTGACAATAAATAAATTTGCTAAAAGAGGGTGTTTGTGTGTGTTTTGTTTTCTAGAAAATCTATAAATATATCAGCTAATAACGGACTGAGAGGATTTCCCATTATCAGACCATAATAAATTCAATCCAAATCTTCAATTTAGTTTTTCTCTCACCACTATTAATGATGTCAATGTCAGTCTGCATAGCATTGCAACTAACGCAAAAGGAGTAGATAATATTAATTCACAAATGCTAAAAATCTGCAACCTTTTCATTGATCATATTATTCTCCACGTTGTGAACTCCATTATTGAAAATAAGTATATCCCAACTTTATGGAAAACAGCTATAGGCATCCCTCTACGTAAAATAAATAATCCCAAAACTTATTCCGATCTAATTAATAAATTAATTCCCGATTTCCAATGTGGTTTCAGAAGAAACTTTAGCACTGCCACGGCATTAAGCGTAGTAGTTGACGATATAGTCCGAGCGTATGACAACGGCATGGCAAGTGTGCTTATTTCGTTGGATTATTCAAAAGCATTTGACACTCTGGATCATAGACTTCTTTGCGCCAAACTAAAATATTATGGGTTTGACATCGGCTCAGCAAATGTAATAACATTTTTAAATAATCGCTCCCAACAGATTACTTACAACAATATACAATCCACAACTATAGGCATACAATTTGGTATTCCTCAGGGTTCAATTTATCTCCTCTTCTTTTTATAATATTCACAATAGATATAATAACCTCTCCAGTTAACTGTAAAGTACAAGCCCACGCGGACGACATCCAACTTTATTACTCATTCAACCATTATGATATCATAATAATCCACTCAAAATATCAACAGAGATCTGGAGCGGATAAGAAAACTATGTGAAGAACATAACTTACAGTTGAACTCAGAAAAATCTAAATTAATTTGTATTGGCAGTAAAGCAAAAATGAACCGTGTGAAAAATTCAATTAATTTACATAATAATAATATACCATTATCATTTGTTTCTTATGGAAAGAATTTAGACTTAATAACTGAGGAAAATTTGCGTTTTGCATCATATACTAAGTTTTTATCTTAAAAAAATGCTCTGTGAAAGCATAGTTTTATCTTATTTTACCTATTTCCGATTTCATATATGGCCCTTGCCTGTATGAAGCTGATAAATACAAAGTACAAAAAGTCCAAAATGCTTGTTGTAGACTAATTTTTGGTTTGAGGAAGTATGACCATATTTCCGAAAGAATATCTAAGATGCGGGTGGCCTGACCTTGAATAATCCACAGAAACCCTCGCCTCGGCAACTTTATGCATCAACTGTTAAAAACAAATAACACTT